>BQKN01062663.1:203130-221958 GCA_022839385.1 Asparagus kiusianus
ACAAGCAAACCACCAATCACAGCAAGAACACAAATTTACGTGGTTTGGCAAGGAGTTTATACTATTAGAAATCAAGAGAATACAAATAGGGTTACAAATCTTACCAAAACTCATAAAATAAGCTCTAAAAATAGATCTCTCTCAAAGCCTCCCACAATGGATGCAACAACAATCTCTTTTGGAAGCTCAAAACCCTCTTTACATAACCCTAAAATTCGTGGTTAGGGTTATATACAAGCTCACAACGAAATGGGTCTGGAAAACTAAACCTGACCTAAACCCGCATCGTGGTCGACCGTAAAAACTCCAGAGAGTTTCCCAACTTCTGGGTTCGGTAGGGGTCGACCGCAGAACCATGTGCGGTCGACCGCTAAAAATCCAGAGCCATACTACAGTGTTGTGCACGTTGCGGTCGACCGCAACGTCATGTGATGTCGACCTTGAAACTGCCTCTTTGTTCCCTCATGGATTTTGACACCATTTCTACGGTCATAATATTCAATTTACAGATGTAGTGTTTTGCTTGTGATTTGGTTTTCAATATATATTTTCATACTTTGTGCTTGAATTTCTAAATTAAGAACTAAGAGTTCACTAAAATTGAGAAAGTTTTTTTATGTTTCAACATCTTTCCTTCTATCTCAATGCACCTTTCGTTCCCTCTCCACCTTCTATCTCCTGCCAAGTCTAGACTAAGGGATTGTTTGGTTGGGGTGGAAACCTTTTGAAAAATGTTTCGATCTCCACCGAAGAAGAATTTTTTTTTCAAGACAGTGTGTCAAAACCTTTTCTTTTACTAGTGAGGCTTCAACTTTAGGAAATAAATTTTTCTGAAGTGGGCGGTTTTCTTGGAAATCCATTTCGAAATCGTAACTCGGGAATGAGTGGAAATTTTTTTTCTAGAACTATTGAGGAAAATGTTAAAATGTAAAAGTGTAACCAATCAACGTCTTTCTTTTTCTATTTCCTAATACCATAGTATGAGTTTCTACCCAAAAAATGATCTTACATATCAATCAATTCATGCCGTAGATAGACATTTTTTTTTTATTTTTCTTGAAAAAGGTAAATAATACCACAATGAAACAAACAAATTTTATTTTAAACAACAACAAGAGAAGGGATTAACATTCTCACTTATTCCGTACAGGGTAGATCAAAGCACACAGAGAAATACACTGAAAAGATGCGACAAATGAGAATATTCACTCGTAGTTGATGCTCAATCTTCAACAATTAATTCTCTCATATCCAGCGGCTACGTCCACCGCCGCCGCCGCCGCCCCCTCCACCACCGCCCCCTCCTCCTCCGCCGCCACCACCACCTCCGCCACCTTTGCCGCCTTCACTGCCACCGCTTCCACCACCAGATCCACCACCGGACCCTCCGCTTCCGCCACCGCTTCCACCGCCTCTTCCACCACCAGACCCCCCGCTTCCGCCGCCGCTTCCGCCACCAGACCCTCCGCTACCGCCGCCTTCTCCTCCGCTTCCACCACCGGACCCCCCACCGGAGCCACCGCTTCCACCACCGGTTCTACCACCGGGCCCTCCGCTTCCTCCGTCGCCACCGCCGACCACAACGTATCCTCCGGCACCAGGCATTCCAGGCAGACCAGGCATTCCGGCATTGGCTCCATCACCGCCGGGGGCTCCCGGAGCTCCTCCCATTCCTCCTGCAGCACCTGGATTTCCCGACTGAATTCATGACAACACAGACGGGGTTAACAACAAATTAAAAGAAAGTATTAGTAACTAATCAGCCACAGCTTAATCATTGTCATGCACTAATTTTGGTAGTCAAGCAAGAGGACAGAGGAAGAGGGAGGGGATTAGGGATCACCATCTCTTGATCTCGATTGGTCAATGATGAATGATTCCGAAGATGGTGTGAGCTGCCGATGCTTAAACTAGCTAGTTTTATAGTAGTTTGCAAGATTGAACTTGATTAAAAAATGACTTGCAAGGTCCTCGATATGATTAATTTAGTTAATCTCCCAATTGTATGCGCTGGCAAAATGAATATTTTGAAGGACCTGAGCCGCCGACCAGTTAATCATGGTCTAACATAACATCGTAAACAACACAAAAAAAGCCAATACAATCACCCAATTAGAAATTAATCAATGAACATCTGCTGTTGAGCTTTTTTCTCCCATAAAATCTGATGCTGAGTAAGACCGTTTGGTTCGTGGATTGTATTTTAATTCATGCTATGGATCTAGAAAAATCTAAAATCAAAGCTTATTTGATTGCAATGGATAATAAAATGTATTTGCATGAAGGGCAAAATCTAACCAAAATCTGTTTGGTTGCACGTATATTTTATTGAGAATATGTGACTAAAATAACAAAATCCGGTGAAATCAAGATAATTTTAGGAAATTATATTTGAGGCATCTGCCCTATCAGTCAACTCTAAATTCCTGACATGCAAAACGACTAATAAATAATATATTCATTAAAGACATAGGATTCTTAAACTTGTGGTCCCATTTTTCATTGCAAAACTCACAAAATTAGTGCATCGAAACAAACAGCCAATAAAATGAATTACAAAATTTGGCGCATGTATAATAGTGTGGTTCGGTTCGGGATTCCTACCACACGCATAGCATAATCGAGTTTGTACAGGGGGTCAGTGGAGATGGATTAGATTAATGTATTTTGATTTATATTGACTTAGAAGGCTGAAAAAGATAATTTGTATCTTAAGTCAGCAGTCCATTCTTTTAAAATTAAATCAGATATTTGTTGTGCGCCGCGGAAGCCCTAAATTGACCAATCGAAGGCACACACAAGAACAATAGTAGACCACAATCCACACAAGCCAATCAACACAGCAAGAACACAAGATATACGTGGTTCGGCAATATGCCTACGTCCACGGGGCAATGAGGGGGGAGTTTCACTATTCAAATCAAAGGGGAATACAAATTAGGGTTACAAATCTTACCCAAAACCCTAGAATAAGATCAATGGATCTCTCCAATAGACTCCAACAAGAGAAGCCCTCAAATCCCCTTTGCTTCAGCTCAAAACCTCCAAAACTTTAACCCTAAAATCGTGTTAGGGGTTTATATACAACTCATAAGAAAACCGGGTCTGGAAACTAACCAGACCCAAAACCCGCTGGGCGGTCGACCGTAGTGACACTGCCGGTCGACCGCAAATTATCCCGAGAGCTGGGAAACTCCTGGGCTCGATCGCGGTCGACCGGCAGTGGTGCTGCGGTCGACCGCCAAAAGTCCAGAGCCGAAGTTGGTTTCTGGCTCTGGGGCGGTCGACCGCAGCGCCACTGCCGGTCAACCGCTGACTCTCCAGCTGCTGTGCACAAGCCTGTGCATGTCTTCTTCTCCAACTCCACAATATTTATTCACGTAATGATATTCTAATGTGCGAAAAGTTAAACCTCTTCGTTTATCTTCCATCGGTAGATCAGAATGGCCAATAAAATTTTTTCTATTAATGAGAAAAAAGAATAGCCAATGAAAATATAATATAACCAAGTCGCATCGGACAATCAGAACATTTTGTTGTTGCCAATAAGAGCGCGTTTGGTTGGAATTTTTTAAGCTCGAAAGCGCCCGAAAGCCTGACACTGTGTCAGGCTTTCGGGCCTTTTCACACCTAAAAACAACCAAGCAAACTCGCCCTAAAATCTTGGATTGGAGAAAGGATGAAATAAAAAGTACATGGTGTTGTTTTCAAATGACGATAGAGCTAATGAAACATAGCAAGTATTACCGAAAGATAATCATATGTATAAAAAGATTGACAAAATGCTTGAAAGTTCGAACATGTGAGGAGTAGACATAGCCAGTGAAAATTATCAGGTATATTAAAAGATAAATAAAATCACTTGAAGTTAGAAATAAAAAGTGAAAGTAGATTAGTATATTTCATTATTTTCCACGTGTAATAATGTCTATTTTTCACTTTTATTCTCTACCTCAATAATTACAAAATGATCAATAATAACAAAAATATGTATCTGTTTTTCATATATTTCTATTTATCTTAAACTAACACCGTCAAGTTTGAAGGGTTTTAACTTAATTGGATAGAATTGGGATAAATTAGCAATTATTTAGATTTAAAAGGTAAATTAAGTATTTAGATTTTAGGAATGAATTTACAAATATGGTTGACAGGAGGGGTATATATAGGGTCAAGTGGAAGGGTAAGACAGAGTCCGACAATACATGGATCGCAGCAACTGATCTGCAGCAACTAGATCCGGACTTGTACAAGCAGTACATCGCAGCCAATTCGTCGGAGCCGAATTTTCGCTAGCCGGGGGGGAATTGATGGGGTCCACAAGCCTGTCTGACCATGCAGCAACTGAGGACCAACTAGTGAAGTCAAAATCGTGTTTGGTTCAATATCTACAAATTATAGGAAATGTTTTACACTCGAAATATGATTTCCTTGTATTTCTTAAAAAATTATAGGAAAAATTTTGAGAAGTCAAAAAGTACCAATTTTTTTGTTTTTTTAACTTTGCTTGTTTGGTTCAAAACAAGAAAATGACCCATAACTTTATAGAAAATAGCAAGATTTCCTATAATTTGTAGAAATTAAACCAAACACCCCCTAAATCTATAGAAAAGTGTCAACTTTATAAAAAATATCAATGTGGTGTCAGATTTCTGGTTAATTTCCTCACATTTTGAGAGGAATTTGATTTCTGTAAATTTGGTATTTTTTTGTACTTTGCAAAAAACATTTTTGTAATTTTTTTGAACCAAACACAATTTACGAAAATCTACAAAATTTTTTTAATTACAGAATTGTCATTGTCAGACGTTTTGAGAAAACTTTTCTATAAAATTGTGCAACCAAATACCCCCTATATAGTTAAAAAAAAAGAAAAAGAAAAAGACAAAGCCTCAAAATACCCATAATGGGCTTATGCACTGTTGGGCTGAGATTTTGATGAAAGTAGAACGAACGACGCCTTGTTTGTAACGAAATAAGTAAATTTCCATTTTGCCCTTAATTCAGTTTTCTTCCTAAATCTCCCCAAAAAAGTGCAGTGATCAGTTGAAGAAGACGATGGCAGCGCTCGCGAGTTCTCTCATCTCCCCTCAAGATCTCAGCTTCAAATGGCGGTCTGGTAATTAGTTTGATATCTACATTTGCTTTCTTGGATCCAAATTTATTTGATTTGACGTCTTTTTGTGGTTCAACTTGGCATCAAACATTATAAAAGATTGAGAGATCTCGCTGTAAAACCCTAATACTTTTTTTTTCCATAATGTACAGTTTGTTGTGAATTGGTCGTATGAATTAGTAATATTTGAACATGATTTGTTGAAAATGGACACTTTATCTTGAATTTATTGATAATTTGTGTACACGATTAATCTTAGGCCATATAAAAACCTAACTTTTAGGTTTTTATATGACCTAGCTTTTGGGTCTCATAATGTACAATTTGTTGTGAACTGGTCGTATGAATTAGTAATATTTGAACATGATTTGTTGAAAATGGACACTTAATCTTGAATTTATTGATAATTTGTGTACATGATTCATCTTAGGTCATATAAAAACCTATCTTATAGGTTTTTATATGACCTAACTTTTTGTCATAGTGTACAGTTTTTTTGTGAATTGGTCGTATGAATTAGTAATATTTGAACATGATTTGTTGGAAATGGACACTTAATCTTGAATTTATTGATAATTTGTTTACATGATTAATCGTAGGTCATATAAAAACCTAACTTTCAGGTTTTTATATGACCTACCTTTTGGTCATAGTGTACACTTTTTTGTGAATTGGTCGTATGAACTAGTAATATTTGGACATGATTTGTTGAAAATGGACAGTTTATCTTGAATTTATTGATAATTTGTTGACATGATTAATCTTAGGTCATATAAAAACCTAACTTTTAGGTTTTAGCTAAACAGATCTTTGAAGAATGTGTTAGCAAGTCATTGCACTGGGAAAGAGAGCCAGATCCAAAAGGGGAAATTTGTGGACCTACTTCGAAGAGCCGGGATCAAAGTACATTTTTTGGGAAAATAATTAGCTGATACAATTTATTCATACATCAATCAGTTTTGTTGGATTTTTGGTGTACAATATAAAAATAGTTAAATGTTAATAAATACATGAATCCCTACCAAACTCTAGCTCATAATTTTTTTAGGGTTTTGTTTCGGCAATTACGTCAATTATAAACAAACGAATCAGGAGGAAAACCTCAAATTTGTACCTATGCAAATGAAAGGTTTAGGGAACAAATAAATGACAGGCTTCACCCAATTATTAGATGATATGCAATAGAGAATTCTCCTTTTCTTGATCTTCCATCGCACGATTTCAAACTGGGGCTTGTTGGAACTCACAGGAACTCTGTGTGGAAAAGAAAATAGACATGTAGCTTTTTTTTTCTATGGTCCTTTTTATTTGGATTTAAAATTTGAAAGATGTTGGAACTTATACATCTAACCCCACGATGTAATGAATGTTGGGCCCATTTTATGGAACAAAAATTTCGGTATTGCTTAGCATTAGACTTCATTTCAGGATGCGTTCGCGATTTAGGAAGTTGATTGGATTCACTTCTTAGGAGGTGATAAACATTTGGAAATTTATCTTATTTTATTTTATTTTTTCACTAGTCCTGTTGTCCGCTAGTTTTTGAAAACGGTGTTTTAAAAACAAAAGACGAAGTCAAGGCGATGAAGGCCTGTGTTGCCTGAGGCGAGAGGTGCCAAAAAAGGTGATAAATATTCAAAAATTTTATAAACATTACAAACAATATGCAGATACAATAAATATCAACAAGAGAAATTAATCACTTCTAAAATTTCAAAGTTACAAATCTAATAAGTCATAAACCATCTAAATGAAGTAGCAAATAACAAACATTAAATAGTAATACTAACTAGTAATTGCTAATATAGATAATTAAGCAACAAACTTTGAACATTAAGGTTCAAATTGTGACATGTCCTCAAAACTAATATGTAATAAAGTACACTTCAACAAAAAAAAAAGCAAAAAATCAACAATGAAAGAAGAAACACAAATATTCAATAACAAAAATAACTTTACTTTATTGGACACCTTTCGCACCCTCAAAATTTTAAAACAGAGACAAACACGTAGCACATTGAACCACATGCCTTAGGCGAGTGCTTGAGGTGCCAAGGCAATGTTTGAGGTGCCAAGGCTCCTAAAGCGCCAAAAGGCGATTGCCTTAGTAATCTTCATTGCCGAGCAATACGGAAGGCGCTAAGTTACAAGATTGCCTTGCCTGAGCACCTAAGGTGCTAGGGCGCATCGCCTTTAAAACACGGGCTAAAAGATATATTGATGTTTAGGACATTGTGGTCATGTTGTGTTACTACTGACATTTGTGAATTCACGACCATCGATCGTTAAGATAATGTATGTCTTATGCCCTTATCTTCATAGCACATTTTAAGATGCTACTAATTGTTGTTTTTAATTACTTAGTATACTGCAGAGATTAATCCAATTACTCCTCATATTTTCATATAGTATAATTTTATCACTGTGTAATGATTTATAATAATAATAATCTATGGTATAATATGTGACATTGGAGATATTATATAGATGGAGATATTATATAGATAGAGGGCAATTCCTATCAGAAGCCTGCATAGCGCAATGCAATCTGAACCTTATGTTTAGCGCTAATATTACCAGACTACCCACCAATCCACCATACTCCCCCTGCTGCTCACGAAATTCCCCGCACTGTGCAGGGCACAGTGATATGATTCATAGTCATGTAGTTGCAAAGTTTGTGTTTGTTAATTTAAACAAAATATTTATTTGTTTCTAAAGAAGAGTGACGAAGAGGGGATGTAATAAAACTGTAGATATACCAGTTGTAAGAGAGACCTTAATAGGTGAGTGGTCACAATAAGTGTAGCACTTTAGAGAAATTGTTGGTGAAGATGAATCCATGTCACCCAATAATTGGGACTAGGTTGGTGGCTAGTCAATATAGCAATTTTTTTGTTTGTTTGTAGAAGAAGACTTGGTTCTAAGCTATTTATGCATAATTGGGAATAATGACATGGTGATTAGCCAGTTTGACAAAAGTCTTTGGTCTAGCATATTTGGGCACAATTTGTGTTCGGAATGTCTCACGTTCATCCAGTTTAAGTGTGAGTTTGATTTAGCAAAGGCATCAGAATAGATTTAATACCACATCGGAGGAACATTTAGATGAATATATGGTTAAGTATGCTTGGATCACGACTCATAAAGATAATCTTTTTGAGTCAACTGTATCCTAATAGATTAGCCTAGTCCATCTTCTTAATGGAACTTTACAACCCAACAATTTGATCCATGATAGTATGGATGAACATTTTAACTTTTACACTCTTGAGTAACGAGGAATCAACTAATTTCAGGAGGAAAGGTCCAGTACTATCAGAGTTAGAGTCTTATGATGGGAGGATGCTCCAATGGGTAAGATATATAACGAGCTTATGACTGTGGGGAATTTAACTTGCTTATTTTTTTTATCGTATTCGTTACTTTATATTTGGAATGTCCATTTTTCAAGATAATAATATAATATCTTTCTTAAGGGTGGGTATCTTAACTGTTTACAAAATTTGTTGGCTATTTTTCATTTAATTCCTCCGTTGGATGTTTGGAGTCTGCCTGCAAATCACCTGCTTGTTATCTACCATTAGAGAATTGCAGTAGTGATAGGCCTATTACCCTGTAGGCTTGTTTTTTCCCCTTTTCATTTTGAACCATTTCTGGCATTTCTAATCTTGGATTTTTCTTGCCAGAGGATTGCTCGTCAAAGCTGCTAGGTCAATCCTTTATGAACAGCAACCATCTGAATTTGTCTCTCAGGCCCATTAACACCAGGAGAGGAAAAATTGGAATCTCTAAGCGACAGATTAGTGGTCAAGCTGGTTTGAGGTACTCTCCATCGTGAAATAATATCAATGTTTAGATCTTAATTCTTAATTCTTATTGCTAGGCTTTGTATATATGCCTGCTTCTTCTAGACCACCTACAGGAATATTGTATTTCTCACCATATTGATTGCTGACATATAGTCATGATTAGTCAAAAGTTTCTTACTAAAGCTTTTGGGATGGGGCTGTCACCTATGTGTTACTCTTATTACTACTTTTGCTAATATTGCGCATAAAAGAACTCTCTATACCAGTCTTTATCTTTCCTCTCAATCTAACCGCCCAAAGGAGGTTTTAATGGGGTTTCTGTGGTTTTGTGAGTTTGAGGTGCACCCCCCTGTGCTCACTAACTGCCCCTATGGCTTGCCACCTTTAACATAATTGCCTTGACAGGAGCTGAACAGAAGGCTGTCTACCTCCAAGTCATGCTTTGCCATTTTTGATGTTTGTCCTTAACCTTTCACCTGAGTCCACAATGCAAATATAGAACGCATATTATCTAAGCAATATTTGGGAAATGTTAAATGTTAAGGGAAGAGCTGAAATCATATCATACTCCCTTTAAAAGCACGAGTTCGGAAAAATCTTTCTGTAGTCAGTATTACCCTTAACTTTTTTTGAATATTACATTGTTATCCTAATCTATTTTAATTTTAATCATATCTTATCTAATTCCACGTGAACTATCTATAGGTCAACAATTTAAAAAAAGTTATTTTGAATATTTCACTTATATCTTAATCTATCTAAATACTAATTATATCATATATTAACTCCATATGAACTACCTATAACTCAAAATATAGAAAAAATAAGATTAAGAAATTATACATAGATAACATATTATAATATATGAAATATTATTAAAAACCCAAAAGTTTCAAAAATTGCATATAATAGCCTTAAAAGTTTAAAATTACACAAAACACCTTGACTTTTTAAAACTTAAAAACAAACATGATATCTAAAAATTTAAAACTGGTAATTAACACCCTCAATATTTTAAAAATTATAGAAACAACCTCAAAAGTTTAAAGGCTAAATTACATTTATATACCCTATGTGTTTCGCTCTTGAAGCAGTTATATACCCTAAGTTACAAAATATAGGAAGAAAATTCCTTGAGTTGGTAAAAATTTGCAAGTTGGTACCTTCTGTTAACCAGCTGTGAGAATATTCTCTGAAATATTCCCACGTGCTGGACCTATGACCAACTTGAATATTTCTTACCATCATTTATTGTATTATTTACTGTATTACCCCCCCAAATTAGATTATTTTCATCATCATCATCTTCTTTTCGTGACCTCCAACTTCTTCTTCCTCTTTAATATGGATAACAATAGAAAATAAGAGCTTTCACTATGTTGGGGGGGTTAATTCTTAAGGAGGGGCATTATTATTCTTTCATGTATTTTTTAACACCGTTAGATAAATTTAAACAGTTACCAACTCATGGTATTTTTTGTTATGTTTTGTAACTTAGGGTATATAACTACTATAAGAGCAAAACAATAGGGTATATAAGTGCCATTTAACCATGTTTAAATTACAAAAAAAATTCTAAAATTCAGAGATTTCAAAACTTAGAAACAACATAGATGGATTCCAGGGATTACCATTAGGCACATAGAAATTTAAAATTAGTAAAAAAATAACCTCAAAGGTATAAAAAGTATAAAAACTCTCAAAAGTAAAAATTATTAAAAAATTCTAAAATTTTAAAACTTATAACTGGTACACATCAAATTTAGAAATTATCAGCAGATTGCTAAAAATTTAAAATTTTTAAAAAATAACCCAAAATTTTAGTAATTATAAAAATACTTTTAAATTTTTAGAGTTACGAGAAATATTCTAACATTTAAAAACTTATCACCAATACATGAAACATGAAAATTATAAGTGCCCAACTTAAAATTTAAAATTTTCATAAAATACTATGAAAGTTAAAAATTACAAAACACACCCTCAAAAGTTTAAATCACAAAAAGACTGAAATTTGGCAAAGAAAAGAGGAAATGTTTGATATGATTACATTAATATATAATAGATTAGCATTAATTGATTATAATGTATAAACATTTATCTCTAATGTTGATAATATTTATTTATAAAGTAAAAAATACAATGAGTTATGTATGGAGAAACTATCAGAAAGTTCAGAGATATCCTTTAAAAGAACTAAGTTGTTTTCATTTCAAATGGAAGTGAAGGAAATAAACTCAAAATTCAGAAACATTTATGAATCACCTGAATTGACATTGATAAAAAGCATATCAAGCAAAGAAGTACTAACTGAGTTCTCCTTGAAGAACATATTGAACAATTATGTCCTAATTAAAAAAAAATATTATAGCCCACTTTTAATTAATTATCTTGTCTTATTAGGTTTAATTATTCATCATTCTTTTATAACATTATTTTTTTAAGTGTTTTTTACTTTTACAACATTATACCTTCTTAAGCCAAGCTTGGTTTCATGCCGATCTAAATAACGCGAAAATTCAAATTAGCTTTAGATTATAGTTATTTCTTGTCAATTCAATTATTACATGTAAATTTTAAATTTGGTGTAGCCCATTCAAATAAACATTAAAAATAATAATCAGAATAGTAAAGTTTGAAAACATAAGTGAGAAAAACAATCAAAGTGGAATTGAGAAATAAATTTTAGTAAAGAAATAAGTTAAAAATACTTAATCATAAATCCTAGTAGTGATAAAGGAGGGATGCGGGTTTGTTTGAAGTAATACCTGAGAAGTTCTAAATTCTAATAAAGAACAGACTGGAAAATGCAAACTATATGAGTACACACATAATAATTGGGCTTCTTCTCTAATGTTGATACATTATCTTTGCTGCTGTCATCAAAGAAAATGTTCTTAATATGCACAAGTCAAATTATCTCATTTGTTGGTTTCCTGAGCAAGAAAAGCAGGAAAGAGCATGAAGCACAGGAAGTAAAACATGAATATTTCCTTCGACTGACTAACAAATATTTGTGCAATTGCAATAGTTCATTCACCACCACTGCTATAATTTGAGCAATATAATTGTTCAGTCTAATAGTATGAAGCAAGATGCTGTTAAAATCAAACACAAAGCATGCTATTGAAGTCAATCAAGGGCTCTATCCAGTATATTTTCTGTGTGCCATCACTGTACTCAGCTTACGCTGAAGGATTATGGGCATATGGTGGACCAAGCACTCTTGAACATTCACCATTGTGGACCTTCTTGACTTTTAATCGCATGAAAATCCTCTTGGGGAATGATCACTCACTTGTAAAGATCAAATAAATTGGAATAAGTGAAAGCATATTCGAAGTTCTGTGAGGGAAAAAGGAGAAAAAATAAAGAAAGAAATGAACCTACTGCTACTAACCGTCTCAGAATGGTGGGATGATTGTGGATCATATGCATAGATAGTTTCTGAAATTGATTGATCCTTGATTGTATATAGATCCTTTCTGAAATTGATGTGAAATTGTTTAGTATGATATTATGAAAAAGTTGTTGGTAGCTGGATGATATTTGTTTTTCTCGAGGCAGAAAGCTTCTATATGTCAAATCATCCAGTTGTGATATTGCCCAGATCTCTTGTGCTTTGTGCTTTGATATGTGGAGACTTTTTTCATTGGCAAGGTCTAAAACTTGTTTCAAAACTTGTTATACGATCTTTGCAACAAACAATATCTTTCATTTTCCCATAAGAAAGGATATATTTGCATCTTTGGTGTTTTGAGATGGTTATACAAATGATGATAGTCATTATTATCAAGGAAAGTATAATTGTCTCTAATTTATCTGATCGATTGGTCAACATATTTGGTGTTTGACTATGGATTTTTACTATCTGAAGCTTCCTCCTGTAGATTCCTAGATTGTGGTCATGAATAAAAGTCTCTCTGTAAAATGCCAAAAACAGTCCCCTTAATTCAAAACTTGTTTACCTTCCTACTCGAGGGGCATATCATATGCCCTGTTATAGTTTAAAAGTCGTATTGAATAATGTCTCAGGAGCTTTTGGACTTAAATGATAATGAAGTTTCTCCTTGAAGAATGAACATTATCATTCTTACTGTAATCAGCCTCATCTGCTTTCAGCTTCCATGCGATGTAAGGCCCTCAATTTTGGTTCTTGCCAGTTGTTGAAGTTTACAACTCATAAATGAAACAACGAACATACAGATATTAATAATAAATAATAAATCTAAGTGCTTTCGTTTAATTTCAGTGGAAATGGTGGAAGGTCAAGCACTGCAAGTGTCTTCGTCGGGGGCTTTCTATTGGGAGGACTAATAGCGGGAGCACTTGGTTATGTTTATGCTCC
The DNA here is from genome assembly GCA_022839385.1 of Asparagus kiusianus. NCBI lineage: Eukaryota > Viridiplantae > Streptophyta > Magnoliopsida > Asparagales > Asparagaceae > Asparagus > Asparagus kiusianus. The sequence continues at coordinate 216,407 of BQKN01062663.1, forward strand.
TAAAGTAATCCTCTCAGCTCCATTTTTCTTCCTTTGTACTTGGTCAATCTTAAGTATTGTGGTGTTTTAGTATTCTATAACTTGGTACCATGTATAGTTTTTCTGCATAATCACGCAGCATGAATTATCAGAGAGTTAGCTTATTATTACTAAATGGGCTCTTCAAGTTGAAAGTTAGAAAATTGTTAGTATCATTTGTTTTATAGGAACCTGCTAAGAGCCCACTAACCTGAAGCATTTGATTCTAGGTTCAAAAGCAGATATCTCCGTATTTTTTCCTCAAGCAGATATCTCCGTATTCTTTCCTCCCTTCTCAGACTTGTGACTGCATTTTTATATTGATGTTCCTTTAGACTCAGAAAATTACAGTCATTACAACATCCTGATTAGTTTCCATTTAATTGCAACATAGCTATGAATTCTACCATTTACTTTTCCAGTTAACTATGTTTTATAATCGCAGATTGGCAAAGCATTGGATGGGACTGACAAGAAAGATCTAATGAGGAAGTTGCCAAAATTTATATATGATGAGGATAAAGCTTTGGAGGTAAAAGCTTATTTCTACAATGGTTGTATCAGATCAAAGATTACCTTTACATCTAGCAATAATACCTTGCAGTTATTATTTGTTGGTGATATTGTTGGGTACTCTTATATTATATCAAGTGTAGGATCTGACCCTTATGATAATTGTTAAGTGCGCTCTTATACAAAGAGTAAGTTCTGCGGAAGCTTATAACAAAAACACTAGATATCCTTGATTAGTGTTACTTAATAAGAGTTTGCAATATGTGTTATAAATTGCAAGAAAGAATCGCAACAATATTAGAAAATGAACATCACAAACACAAGCATGTATACTGGTTCCACCTCTCCGGTGTACATCCAGTCCCCAATCAAATCCTGCTTGAGATTTCCACTATGATTTTGAAACCTTACAAAATCAAAAGCAAATCTGATCAATTTGCAAGACCATGCAAATTACAATCCTAATTGACAAGACCATGACAATTGTACACCGATCTCTAGACCAAGAGATCAACCCTCTCAAAACCGAGAGAAACCTTCCTTGTAGCAAGAATGCAAATCCAATCCTATAAGCATTGATGTGGATGTGAACGTATAACAATGGCTTATGAATCTTTTTGACTCTCTGAATATTGCCTAAACTATTGTTGAAATATTAATAGGTTTAGGGGCTTATTTGTAAGTTGTAGGGGCCTATATAAGCCCATGTTATCTCATGAATAAGATTAGGGTTTTTATTCCAATTTGGTATCAGAGCTAGAAAACCCTAGCCGTCAAAACCCCACCCCCCCTTTCCGCCCCCCCTCTTCCGGATCCCCCCACCTGCAGCCCCCCCCTTTCCGCCTCCTGCAGAGTAGCCGCCAAAATCCCCTCCGACCACCTGCAGAGCAGCCGCCAAAATCCCCCCCTGTTCCTGCAGACCAGCCCCCTCCTTCCGACCACCTACAGCCCCTCTTCCGGATCCTCCCCACCTGCAGACCAGCCCCCTCCTTCCGACCACCTGCAGACCAGAATCCCCCCCTGTTCCGACCACTTGCGGACCCCCACAACCAGATCCCCTCCGGCAACCAGATCCCCCCCTTCCGCCTCCTGCAGACCAGCACCCAAACAGCCTCACCTCCCTGTTCCGACCCCCTTTCAATCCCCTGCCCTCTAATCAAAACCCGACCAGCCTCCCTCCCCCCACACTGCCCTCTGATCAGACTCGACCAGCCCTCCCCCCCTCTAGTTTGGCCGCCCATTGCTGCGCAATGCCGGACCTCGAGTTTGGCATGGGTTCCCTCGACTCAGTCCTCGAACTGATGACAGGAAGAGTATATATATCTCACATCGATGAGATATAAACTGGTTGTGATTCTTGTTTCCTCTGAGAAACGAGAATTTGTTTGAGATCCTACTCTTGTTGTGCAGTAAAGGTGCTGCCGAAATTTTTACTGCACACAACAAGGGTCGGAAGAGAAGGTGAAAAGGTGGTGGGTCTGAAGCCTATTCGATGGAGGAGATCATCAAGAAGTTGAATCCCGCGGAGGTGTCAACTTTGATGAAGCTAATGAAGTTGTCGGCTGGTGAGAGCGCGACAAAACCATCGAAGAAGTTGGAGCTTCCGACCATCGATCTGAAGCTTGATGGACCGAGTACTTACCTGAGCTGGTCGCGGCGGGTGAGATACACCCTTGCAGGGAGGAATCTGGAGGGTTATCTGACAGGAGAGGCAACAGAGCCGGAGGAGGACTCGGAGGGAAGAGATGAGTGGAAGGTCACTCATATGTTGGTATACATCTGGCTCCTTAACTCATTGGTCCCGACGATCGTCGCCACGGTGGATGGCATTGAGAATGTGAAGGACGTCTGGGAGAAGTTGAGGATGACATATGATAGAGTGGGGAATAACCTGAGGGTTTTCCAGATTAAAGGAGAGATCGACGCCACAGTCCAGGGAGAGAGGACTGTACAGGAATATGCTACAGAGTTGGAGCGCCTGTGGCTGGATTATGATCATTTTTCCCCCCGGGCTAGCTGCAAGGACCCGGGATGTAAAGAGCGGGAGGCCTTTCTACAGGAGAGGACTATGGTGTTTCTCAAGGGATTGACATTAGAGTTCGCTCAGCGAATTGCATTACTGCTAGCTCAGCCAAAAATTCCCACGCTTGAGGAGGCCGTCTCTGCTATGATCCAGGAGGAGACTCGCATTCGGCTGCAGGCGGGGACAGGTGGACTTCCGGTGGTGAAGTCAGCACTGGCAGCCTCTAGCAATACAGGATCTAGGGGAGAGACTCGACAGTGCTACAACTGCGGTGCGGTGGGTCATCTAAGGCATGCTTGCACCAAACCACCCAAGGAAGAAGATTCGGGTGGACGTGGACAGTTCGGGGGTCGTGGTCGTGGCAGTGGGGGTCGACGAGGTGGAAGAGGAGCAGGGAATCGCGCGAGTCTGATGGTAGCAGAAGAAGAAGCTGAGGTGGTCTTTACTGAGGAAGACCGTGCTCTCCTGGCGATACTAAGGAGGAAGCAACAAGTAGCAGGGGATGGAGACTTGAGGAGTGGGACTGAGGAGGCATCCACTTCGTTCTTCGCCAGAGGCAATACTGCTACCTATGCTCATCCGACCAAAGGTACTGATGACATACATGCTCTTGCTTCTATGTCTCCTAACAGATCATCAGAATGGATAGTCGACTCCGGCGCGTCTCGGCATGTGACAGGTAATGCTAGTGAGTTCTCATCATATACTCACTTAGCATCACCTGATAGTATTCAAACAGCTGATGGTACATTTCAGCCGGTGGTTGGTAAGGGTACAGTCGATTGTACTGGTTCTGTAACTTTGTCCAATGTTTTGCATGCTCCTTCATTTCCAGTCAATCTTTTGTCCATTAGTTCTATCATCCTCCAACTAAAATGTATTGTTTCTTTTGATATTCCTAAGGTGATTTTTCAGGAGAAGGGGACAGGACGGAGACTTGGGACTGGCACATGGCGTAGTGGACTGTGGTATCTGGATCGTGAAGGGTTGGATTCAGCATTGGTGTCAGTCGTAGAGGAAGCAGGAGTAGGATCTAATATGAGTACTGAGAATGAGTTAATGCTTCATCACCAGCGTTTGGGACACTCATCATTTAATGTTTTAAGTAGATTGTATCCTTCTTTATTTGAGAAAGCAAATAAACAGAAACTCGTGTGTGATGCTTGTGAGTTTGGAAAGCTTACTAGAAGCTCTTATGTTAGTTCAGGTCATAGAAGTTCTCGTGTATTTGACTTGGTACATTCAGATGTTTGGGGGCCTTGTTTCACAAGTTCTATGAATGGATACAAGTATTTTGTTACATTTATTGATTGTTTCTCTCGTGTGACTTGGTTATACTTGATGAAGAATAAGAGTGAAGTGTTTCGGTGCTTCCAAAACTTTCATAGGAATGTTCAGACTCAATACGGAGCAGTGGTGAAGATATTGAGATCGGATAATGGGACAGAGTATACCAACAGAGCGTTTGAAGAATATTTGTCAGCTCAGGGAATACATCACCAGACGACCTGTCCATATACACCAGCTCAGAATGGGGTAGCGGAAAGAAAGAACAGACATCTTTTAGAGGTTGCTAGAAGCATGATGATCGCTATGAATGTCCCAGAAACATTATGGGGGCAAGCAGTGTTGACCGCGGCAGCACTAATCAACAGAATACCCTCGAGAGTGCTGGATTGGAAGTCTCCGTGTGAGTTGTTGAAGGGAGATAATGGTGGGCTTCTTCCACTCAAGGTGTTTGGCTGTGTGTGCTTTGTGAAGGACAACAGGCCGTCCGTCGGGAAGCTTGCCCCTAGAGCGGTGAAATGCATCTTTGTGGGATATTCTGCTACTCAGAAGGGCTATGTTTGTTGGAGCCCGATGGAGAAAAGGTTGTTTGTGAGTATGGATGTGCACTTTCGAGAACTTGAGCCATATTACACCCGGAAGGTAACTTCATCCGTTGATAACTCGCCTAATACTGGAAGTATGAGGCGAGAGGAGGAGAATGGTGAGAGATTGGTGAATGTGGAGAAATTAATGTCTGAGAATGGTGAGAAATCAGAAAAATCAATTTCTGTAACGATTCCTTGGGAAGGAGACTTGGTTGAGGAGGAGCAAGAGATTGAAGATGAAGAGGAAAATGAGACAAGAGGTGTTAGGCCAACGGCTCAGGGGGAACTACTTACCTATAGTAGGAAGGGGGAAACAAATTGCGGGAACAGTACCAACAGTACCTACAGTGCCACTGGTGCCAAGTCCCTTGCCAACGCCTGCCCCGACTCCTGAGACACCTACACCACCACCAGATTCCTCTCAAGGTGATTCTATTCCTCTTCCTACTCCTCCCACACCAACAACTGTACGGAGGACTACTCGCAGTAATGCGGGAAATCCTCCCGACAGATATGGTTGGGATCTTGCTCAGTTTGTATCATATTCTAACATTCACCCTGCACATGGAGCATTCATTGCATCACTGGACTCTGTTACTATACCTAACAATTGGCAGGTTGCAAAGAAGGACCAGAAATAGAAAGCTGCTATGCACGAAGAGCTAGGGGCCCTTGAGAAGAACCGCACTTGGGAGTTAGTAAAACTACCAAAAGGGAAGAGAGCAGTTAGATGCAAGTGGGTCTTCACTGTGAAGCAGAATCCAGATGGACAGGTTGAGCGCTACAAAGCTCGTCTGGTGGCAAAAGGATATAGTCAGACATACGGCATCGACTATAATGAGATTTTTGCACCAGTGGCGAAGATGAGCACTGTTCGGATCTTGATCTCTCTGGCAGTAAATGGTGGATGGAAGCTACACCAGTTAGATGTGAAGAATACATTTCTCCATGGAGATCTGGTGGAAGAGGTATACATGGAAATTCCGTCAGGATTCAACACAGAACAGACAGTGGGCAAGGTCTGCAGATTGAAGAAGTCTCTATATGGCCTGAAACAATCTCCTCGTGCTTGGTTCAACAGATTTAGGCGGGCTATGATAGGTATGGGATACCGGCAGATTAAC
>BQKN01062668.1:2272-21978 GCA_022839385.1 Asparagus kiusianus
AAGGATATGATTTCACACTCGGAGAAGGTCTATACTTCGATCGAGGTTCCCGTGTCCCAGTCAAAGCGGCATATGTACCAAAGGGTAAACCGGAGGGCTATTATCGTCACAAGAGGGGCTTAGGCTACATTTCGTCAGATGACGAATGTGGCTGGCAGATCATCGATCAAATTGCTAACAAGGCTAAGGATGGGTATTTGCCAGATTCTTCAGCTGAAGATTCCGACACAAGTTTGGGAGAAACGTTCAAGGCCTTAATGTCGAACATGACTATGACTGATCCATCTACAATGGAGGATGACGATCAAATTCAAACGTGGGAGGACCCATGGGTTCATCACATGAACATGCAATATGGTGATAGGTTCGAACAGAGAGAGCCACCCACCGAAGACGAGGTAGTCCAAATCAATATGGGTGATGAAGCCAATCCAAAGCCCATATTCATCAGTGGTAGTCTCCCATCAGATGAAAAGGAGGAATTAATTGCCAGTTTTTTTTTTTTTTTTTTTTTTTTTTTTTTTTTTTTTTTTTTTTTTTCAATGCATCGCCTCGACATCAAACCGGATGCTAAACCTGTCAAGCAACAACAAAGACGGTTTCGTCCGCAGATCATGGAAGCCATCGAGGCTGAAGTTAAAAAGTTGATCGACTCAGGATTTATCCGGGAAGAACAACATCCAGACTGGTTAGCCAATATCGTTCCAGTCATGAAGAAGAATGGCAAGATCAGGATTTGCATCGACTTCAGGAATCTGAACGAAGCATGTCCAAAAGATGATTTTCCCCTCCCAATCACGGACGTCATTATCGATAATACATGTGGATTCGAAAGAATGTCCTTCATGGACGGCTTTTCGGGGTATAATCAAATCAAAATGCACCCGGATGATGAAAAGCACACGGCATTCAGAACGCCCCTCGGTATCTTCTGCTACACGGTGATGCCGTTTGGTCTAAAGAATGCAGGTGCCACGTATCAACGAGCAATGACTAAGATTTTCCAGAAACACCTCAGGAAAACAGTTGAATGCTACGTTGATGATTTGGTGGTGAAAAGCCGCAGCAAAGAAGATCACATCAAGAACTTGAGGACAATGTTTGATCTCATGCGGAGTCATCAATTGAAGATGAATCCCACAAAATCCTTCCTCGGAATGTCCAGCGGAAAATTCCTTGGATTCGTCGTTACCACCAAGGGTATACATATCGATCCAGACAAGGTGAAGGCGATAAATGAATTGCAACCCCCGAAGAATCTAAGGGAACTCAGAGGATTGCAAGGGCGTTTGGCGTATATCCGGAGATTCATTTCAAATCTTTCTGGGAAGTGCCAACCATTTTCGAAGCTAAACAAGAAAGGCGTATCGTTTATTTGGGACGATGCTTGCCAGAAGGCATTCGAAGATATCAAGGCATATCTGATGAATCCACCTGTTCTTGTTGCACCAAAATCAGGTAAACCGTTCTTGATTTATATCAAGGCGATGAACCATTCGATAAGTGCTTTATTAGCACAAGACGATGATAATGGTCACGAACAGGCAGTCTATTATCTAAGTCGGACCTTGATAGGCGCCGAGTCTCGATACCCGATGATCGAGAAAGAATGTCTTGCATTGGTGTTTGCGGTGCAGAAGATGCGACATTACTTAGTTGGCCAGACAATTTATGTCATTGCCAATGTTAATCCGGTACGAGTGTTCATGACTCAACCAGGTTCGATGAATTGGTGGTTAGCAAAGTGGGCCCTTCTCTTGTCCCAGTATGATCTACACTTCAAACAGCAGAAGTCGGTCAAAGGACAGGCGATTTGTGATCTTTTGGCGGCAAGCCCGACAACAGATACGGTTGAAGTATACGATGACTTGCCAGACGAAACCCACGAGGTTAATACCACGTCACACCAACAAGTATGGCAGTTATATTTTGATGGTGCCTCGAGAGCAGTCAATAAAGCAGTAACCCCGGGATGTCCTAAGGTCACTTCTGGAGTTGGAGTTGTCTTAGTTTCCCCAGGGAAGCACGTGATGCCTCGAGCTTATTCGCTGACGAGTCCATGCTCTAACAACGTAGCCGAGTATAACGCACTCCTCATAGGACTCAGTTTCGCCAAAGAGCTGGGGGTCGAATATCTCGAAGCCTTTGGGGATTCTCAACTAATTGTCAACCAAGTTCGTGGGGAATATGAAGTCAGAAACCCAGATCTGATTCCATACCACCAGGAAGCCATCAGAGTGGCAGATTCTTTTGAAGAATTTTACATTGAGTATATCCCGCGTCTTCAGAACGCTTATGCAGATGCACTGGCAGCACTAGCAGTATCACTCGCACAACCGCCCGAAACTGAACTGCTAGTCACAGTAAGATCACACCAACTCTGCGTACCCATATACGATATGGATATTGAAGAGGAGGATGATAAAAACGAGAACGCCAAAGAGGTGAACTCAACCCAAATCGGGTCCGAGTCCCGAGATTAGCGCTTTCCCATTATTGATTACGTCCAATATGGCATTTTACCAGAGGATGTAAAAGAAAAAGAATCTATCCGCCGAAGAGCACCACGGTTCTTTTACAATACCGAGACCCGTATGCTGTATCGCCGGGGGTACGATGACTTGCTTCTCCGATGCCTTTCGAATGAAGAAGCAAAAGAAGTTCTTAAGGAAGCACATGAAGGAGAATGCGGTGCGCATCAGCCTGGTCCCAAGCTGTATGATCGAATCAGAAGAATGGGATATTTCTGGCCAACAATGGTTCGTGACGCGATTGAGTACGCTCGAGAATGTCACGCTTGTCAAGTGCATGCAAATTATATGCACCAGCCACCGGAGCGATTACACGCATCAACCACGTCTTGGCCATTCGAGACATGGGGTATGGACATTGTCGGTCCCATCTTTCCTCCTTCAGTCAAAGGTGATCGATTTATTCTCGCTATCACCGACTACTTTTCAAAATGGGCTGAAGCCATTCCGCTTAAAGAAGTGAAGACGAACAACGTCATCAACTTCATCAAGCATCATGTTATATACCGACACGGCGTGCCCAGACGGATTATTCATGACAACGGTCCGCAATTCATAAGCAACGCCTTCATCCGGTTCTGTGACAAGTTCAAGATCCAAGATGTTTCGTCAACACCTTATTACCCTGCCGCTAACGGATTAGCTGAGGCTTTCAACAAGACGATCATCAAGATCTTATCAAAACTCGTGAAAACCAACAAACGGGATTGGGACGATAAACTCGGCGAAGCGCTCTGGGCTTATCGTACTACCATACGCACACCTACGGGAGCTACTCCATATTCGTTGGTCTACGGATGCGAAGCTGTGCTACCGTTGGAGATTCAAATCCCCTCCCTTCGGATCGCTCTCGCAACGGAGATGACGACCGAAGAGCAGCATCAGAAGCGTCTCGAGGAACTCGAAAGGCTGGACGAAAAGCGCTTGGAAGCTCAACAACACATCGAGTTCTACCAGGCTAGGATATCCAGGGCTTTTGACAAAAGGGTTCGCCAAAGAAGCTTCAAGGAAGGAGATCTGGTCCTCGCTGCGCACCGACCGATAATCCTCACCTCTAAGAAGAAAGGTAAATTCGAACCTAAGTGGGAAGGACCGTTTGTAATAGACACAGTCTATTCAAACGGTGCTTATCGCTTAATTTCTTTAGAGGGTAACAGGCAATTAATGCCAATAAATGGGAAGTTTTTGAAAAAGTACTATCCCTAGTACGTTCAGGACAACTCATTTATCGGGAAGTTCCTTGAAGAATATTACACTTAATATTCTAGAGGATAACCCAATTTTATTTTTACCACCAAAATCCCTCGCTGATCAATTTCAATTGACAGTGAGTCCACCGAAAAGGTTCACTCTCAGTTCGGAGTCCCCTTTCGATGAACGAAAGAACTCCATTTCTTTTCTCTTGGGTTCAACCTTTTTATGGTTGTAACTGAAGTTGAAATTTCTCTTCGATAAACGAAGAACTCATCTTTCGATCTGATAACCAATCCTATAAAAGGAAAGTTTGTCAGTATCTTCCAGATTCTCGGAGTGGAGATCCCACTTCTAGTTTCCTTCTTGCACTGGAAATAGAATATAAAATTCTTCCTTTCCAGAGTCAAGGAATAGAATATAAAATTCTTCCTTCCTTGTTCGGGGAATAGAATATAAAATTCTTCCTTCCCCACACCAACTCCTTTTCCAAAGTTTACCAATTTAGGATTCATCCTAGGTATTTTATCCCGAAACCTAAGCAGGGATAAGTCTGCGCCTAACACGCGCTGCCTGTTTAGTCTTTTTCCGATTGAAAAAGACACCAGAGTTCGATTCTGGGGTATTTTATCCTGAAACCTAAGTAAGGATAAGTCCACGCCTAACACGCGCGGCCGGTTAGTTCTTAACCGTTAAAAAGAACACCCGTCCGCATATTCAACATTGTGGCAGGTTGTTATTAATAACACCGAAATCCATGCCTCACACGCATGGGGAATTTCATCCTGAATCCTAAGAAAGGATATGTCGACGCCTAACACGCGTCGCCGGTTTGATCTTTACCCGTAGAAAAAAATACCAGAGTCTGACTCTGGGGACCTTTATCCCAAAGCCTAAACAGGGATAAGCCAACGTCTAATACACGTTGCTGGGTAGCCTATTCCCATAACAATGGCAAAGCCTACATATTCAAAGTTGTAGCACAAAGTCTAAGGGAGTTCATTCCTTTAGCGCAACGTCACATGCGGAACGGATCTAAACAATCCGCACGCTAGCCCGACTCAAACGGTAGTCGGTAAAGGCTAATCAAACCCGTTGAAGGCTGGGGATTAGCCAAAAATCCTAAAGTCAACACCTAACACGTGTCGCCGGGTAGCCTATTCCTGTAACAATGGCGAAGTCTATGTATTCGACATCATAGCACAAAGTCTCAGAGAATTCAATCTCTGAGCATAACGTTACATGCGAGCGGATTTAAACAAATCGCGTGCTAGCCCGACTCAAACGGTAGTCGGTAAAGGCTAACCAAACCCGTTGATGGCTGAGGGTTTGCCAAAAATCCTATGAGTATTGTGGTCAATCATTTCAAATGGAATGACGAATCATAATAAAAATAAAAAGGGAATTCACTAAAAGAGTCAAAAGTCAAATCACTCAGTAAACAAAATCAAACATCAAGCCCGTGGCTAAAAATCTGCTGACTGAACTTAGACAGCTTATCATCATAAGCTTGGATAAGATCAGCCCTAATCGACTCCTCAGTGGTGGCCGAAGTCTTCGCAGCAGTCTCTTCTGTCTCGGATAGCTTCTGCTTCAAGGACTTCAACTCATCGGACAAAGCCGTACAGGTCTGCTGGTCCTGTGCTTCTGTCATCTGAAGAATGCCAAAAGTCTCCTCTTCTTCGCGGAGTTCTTTTCTAAGCTGATCTATCTTGGTCCCACAAGAAGTAATAGAAGAGCGGAGCTCGGCAAGTGAAGATAACCTGGTAGCAAGGCCAGTCTCAACTCGAGCTACTCGGTCTCGCTGCACCTGAACCTCAAGATCATCAAGAAGCTGAGTCTCGTGCAGTGACTGTAAACGAGTATCCAGCTCAGCAGCAATGAAGGAAGAAGCACCGGTATCTCGAAGCTCACGAAACATCTGAAGCTCACGCTCTAAGCAGTCGAGATCGTCAACTATGGCCTTCGCCAAATCTAAGTATCCTGCCTCCCTTATTAAATTGATTCTGGAATCAAGGAAAGGTTTGAACTGGTGAAGGGAAAGTCCACTGTGGAAAAGCTTGCCAATCATAGCCTTCACAAAGGAGAAGAAGGAGCGAACTTCTAGACAGATAACGATCTTGTCGGGATCGTCGTCGGATAACAACTCCTTCACTAAGACATGAAGACGAGAAGAACGCCCTATACAAAAGAGAGGGAGAAGTCCGTCAAAAGTCTTGATAAGAAAAAGGAATAACACTCTTCAATGAGTTAACTTATACCTTCTTCCTCTTGAGCCGCTGGGGGTAGTGGAGGTGTAACGGCTGTAGGTGCATCAACTGGTATAGTTGGTCTCACAGCCGGCTCAACAGGGTCTTTCTCAACAAAAGCTCCTGCCAGATTCAAAACGGAATTCGCAGAGGCATTACATTATAGTTGCATTAGTCAAGATTGGCTAGTCCTATAATTAACTCAGAAAGAAGCACATATCTTCAAAGGAACCGTCCTCAGGGTTTTCAGCGAAGGCGGGCTCAGAAAACATATCCCCAGGTAACTGGTCATCGATCTGAGGAGAGCTATATATATAGCGCATCATAGGAGTGTCCGCAAACAAGCTTCCCTCGTCGAAGTCATCGATGGAGAAATCTGACATAAAAGAATATCAGTGTCAAAGAAAAGCGAAGAGACTACAACTGATGGAAATGAGTTACCTCTCACGGGTGCATCGGCCTCTTCATTTCCAGGATTCGCCTCCTGCAAATTATCTGAAGAAGCAAGAGGTAGAGGACAGTTAGAGGGTACACAAATTCATTTGGTGTATCATCTAAAAAAAATACGTTGTCAGTGTTAGATGTACCTTGATTCACGGAATCGGGTCCTACATTGCCCTCCTCTCCAATGTCAGCAACCCCTGTAGGCCTCTCTACAGGGGGTAGCGGATCAGACTCATCGGGAGATACGGGGATTGGATCAGGACTCATCTCATGCTCCTCACGCGCTCCTATATAGAGAGGGAGAAGTGTAAGTCAATGCGCTGAGTAACCAGAGGAATAGTTCTCAGGATAAATGTCACCTCCATCACTGGCAGGATCATCACCAGCTAGGTCCGTATCGGAAGCTCGGGAAGCTGCAGGCAGCTTACGGACTAACCTCTTCCGCCTAGCAATGGGGATCGAAGGTCTCGCCCGAGGAGGAGGATAGAACTCTTCATCATGATCAGCTGTAGTCCCTGAAACATTGAACTATAGTCAGTTTCAATACTTCTAGAAAATAGAAGGAAAAGATGAATAGCAAACCTCGCTCAGAAGAGTCATCACAATCTTCGGGATCTCCGCCGGAAGCCTCGTCTGTGGAATGGAATGACCTATGGCCATCTTCATCAATTCGGCGAGTCTTATTCTGTATCCTCTGTGATCGAGCTTTCTCCCGAATCCTGCGCGAGTCAACCCGAGAAGCTTCCTCAGCCTCTAGCTCCGCAATCGGCTTCACAGGGATAGTCTTGTTGGCTGCTAATAACCACTTGCAGCTCAAGAAGGTGAGATTCAACTGCCTATCAATACTCGGAAGGCTGAACTTAGCGCCGGTACAGCCAGTCACGGTCCACAACCATGCACGAAGACCGTCCACCAAACCACTGTGGGTCCGAAGCTGCTGACGAGGATTCCCGATGTAAAGCTGATCGTAACCAAACTGGCGAGCAAATCGGCAGGGTAGATATGGCTCTATGAAGCACTCATTCCTCACCCGGAAAGTCAGATAGCCGGGCCTGATGTTCACCAGCCAATTAAAGCAGCCAATGTCTAAGTGGGTCCGATTCTCTCTCGGCCTCTCATCGTCTGTCAAGCACTCGCCATATCGGCCGGAGAACTGCGGAAAACAAGTGGAGAATGCCCAACACTTGTGGACCTGCAGCTGCTGTCGGACATCAGAAAACCCGCGGCCTTCCCACCTACCATTTTCAAGCAACTGCAGCAGGGGAACAGAGTGATCTGTGGCATTCGGCACCGACATCATGTCCGGACGGTGAAGGACGAACCAGGCCATCAAATAAGCGTACGGAAGCTCTACCTTAAGCGTGGGAATCTGACCTGGCAAATCGGTCTCCTTCCGTGTGAACGCACCGGAAAGCTGTCGAAGTCCTCGGTGAATGTTAGCCACCATCACCGGAAGAAGTGAGAGTTCCTTCTTGTATGCGAGCTGAACTGCTGGGAAGAGTACCTCCAAGGGCAAGGCGTCCCCAGACTGATATGGAACCACGCACTTCTTCAACCAGATAGCAAGAAAGCCGGCAAGAAGAGTCATCGGCTGAATCGGTGTGGTCGCATGCCATAAGAAAGATCTGAACTTGGTCTTCGCAGGAAAGCCACCCTCAGGACTGCTGGTGGTATAGGAATGAGCATCAATCTTCTTCAGTAGATGGTTCACCTCTGAAGGAATGAGTGGGGCCAACTCACAAATATCCTCGCCAGAGCTGCTCTCCAAGTTCTTGAACAAATAGTTCGCGAACTGCTTCAGACTCACAGAGGCCTTCGTCCTCTTGGCTAAAGGCTCAAACTGCGCCAAAGCGATATGGTAATGGCAAGTGAGATCCCATAGAGTCTCGTAACGGTCGGGCATGCGATCCTTCAGCTGACTCAACTCATGACTGGAAGGGAAATACTCCTGGTATAACATCTGCCCCATGGTCAAGCCAGAAATCCTATGCATCTCATGAAGAGCCAAGCCCAACTCCACCTGACGGGTCAGAAAAGTATTCGAGTCTGGATTATATAACTCGAACAAAGCACAGAAATGTCTCAAACTGACAGGCAGGCCATACATGGTGGCACGAACGGCGGTATACAAACCGCAAGCGTGCAACTCCTCGCCCCAGCGGCTCAAGACGTATGTAGTCATGCGACTCCACCAAGACTTGTCCGAAGAGTGGACCCAACCATAAATCCTGTGACGAGTCGCAGGCATCTCCCGTCCTAGGGCAGCGAGGCGATTCCTCAAAGTCGAAGCAGTGGCGAGAAACTCGTTACGTGGTGGTGCATCCAGTCCCAACACTCCGGGATGCAATCCGGTGATGTGACTCCTGCTTGAACCAGGAGCTACCTGATGAGTGATATAGCCGCAATGGACGCTCTCATGATCCACTGTCAAACGCCACGACATCTCGCGCGTCACGGCCTGACACCTGAGCTCAATTAATGAGCGATGTCGAGGAATTTCCGGCAAGTATATGAAGCCACTGCCGGTCTTGTGAAGCCACTGCTCAGCATCAATGAACACGGCTTCTGGGTCATCGACAGAATCACCAAATAGGAAATCGCTCTTCCGGAGAGGCTGGGTAGAGCTGGCGTCCTTCACAAAAGGAGCATCTGTAATCAGCTGGCGAATAGCTCGATGACCACCCTCCCTCACCACCTGGGCAACCTCAGTCGACGTGCCCGAAGCAAACTGAGGAGTAGCCGGAATAGGGGAAGGATTGTCAGAGGTCGAGTAATGCTCGCCACGACGCCCATAGACTGCGTGGGCTGAGAACGATCCAGAAGGGTACCCCACTGCAGAATAGACAATTAAACACGGGTTAGTCTCGGTTATAAAAGGAAATTGAACTCATCTTACAAATAGCTAAGATAGAGTCATTGCCTTATAAAGGGTGAGACGATTTGGCCATATTGTGCAATCATAAGATAGGGTGCATCGAGGATCCCTGCCTTATGAAGCGTAATGCAGCGTCAATTCGCCCCCTTTATTTTGAGATATGGTTTTGACCAAGCAAAACATATCTTTGAAGCGTCGATCCTCACCAAGGAGAATCAAGGCTCTTCCCGATTGCCTCGCCAAGGAGAACAACGTGGGGTAAACAGGGACCAATTTGCAAATTCTCAGAAAAAAGGGGTTAATTTGTAAAATTCCCAAAAATGCCAAAGCGTTGACCCTCACCAAGGAGAATCAAGGCTCTTCCCGATTGCCTCGCCAAGGAGAACAACGTGGGGTAAAAAGGACCAATTTACAAATTTTTAAGAAAAATGGACTAAATTGTAAATTTCCAAATATTGCCAAAAATAGCTCACCGACGTAGGAGGGTGGCGCGCCATCAGCTGACATGGCAGGAGAACGACCTCTCGAAGAACGCGGCATGACGAGCTGCAAAATAAATCAAAAGAAGTCAGATCTAGAAAAAAGATCACTTTTTTATCAGATCTACACCCCTAAAAGATTAAATCGAGGTGTCAAATCACACCCTCAACCCTCACATATGATCCTACAAATGCATAAATTAAATTGAGCATGAAAAAGATCATAATTGTGGGAGATTTACCTGAAGAAAGGCCAGAGATCCAACAAAAATGAGACCTTTTTGGAAACTCTCAGCACGCGCTCGAGGGGCCTGAAAGAAATTCTAAAAAATTGGATTTTTGAGGGATTTTTCAGTCCAAGATCAAAAGGAAGCCTAGATCCAGGACAACTATCAAAGTTTCGAGGAGAAAAGACGCTCGAGGGAAGAAAAAAATCAAGAGGAGAAGGGGAGGGGTTCGGCCGGCCCTAGAGAGAGGAAAAGAAAAGAAAGAAAAAGAAAAAGACCCTCTTTTATATAGTGAACCAGCCTTGAACCAGACCGGACCAGGGTGAACCAGACCAGACCAGTCCAAATCAGTTCAAAAGGGGCCGAACCAAGCATCGAAACGACCTCAAATCAACCGAGAGTTCAGTCCTTGGTTTATTCCTGCCTCTCCCACATATTCGGAAGGATCGAAGAAATTTTTTTTGAGCCAAATTACTGCCTTTTTTGGCTCATTTTTTAAGCTGGTTCAGCTCATTTTGGGGCACGGAAATACTCCAATAAGGATAACTCAATAACACGACGCCGGACAACGCGTCTCAAAAGAAGACTCGACGCCAACAATCGAACGAAAGTTGCACGTTGAACCAACCGACAAAAGCTAAAGATCGGAAAACTAGGAATCGACTTCAAGTTCAAATTCCGACGACGGTCAGACAATAAATGCAGCACCGGAATCCTCACAGGCGTTCTACAAAGCACTGAATGACCAGGTGGAATTGAAGGAATCCAAAACAGAAGCCATTCCAAGATCCCGTTATACCGACTCAAGGTTGGGACGATCACATCCAAAGTATTCCAGACTCTTCTATAAAAGAACGAGACTGAAACACTTTGGAGGGGGTATCTGTAGGCGTATAAAATTGCCTATAGGTCCCTTAGCTTAGCTCAGCACGATGATTCGACAAAACAACGGACATTCGAGCGACGAGGCGACGAGGCACGCAAGCAACGGAATACGTTCACGTGCGGGACCAAACCAACGGTTCGGAAAGTTAACGAGTCGTCCAACAACAAAACGGACTTGAACTCAAACACCGAAGCGGAGCTACTGCCAAATGAGGATTCGGGCAATCGAATCAAGACCCGAACAAATCAACGAAAGTTCAAGGCAACGAGGCACATGAGCAACAGAACACGTACGCACGTGGAATCGAACCAACGTTTCGGGGAATCACCGAGTCATCTAAACAAGAGCGAACTCAGTGATATAACGATCGAATCAAGACTAATCCCGGACTCGAACTCAGAAACGGATTAACTGCCATATTTGGAATCAAGTCAATGAGCCGATTCCAGAAACCGAATCAAATCCGAACGACGGAGGACCGGAAACACCGGAAAACAACGAAACCAGCGCACCTGGGGGAACTCGGCCCGAACCGAACCACCCTAAGGTGGCTCGGCCCAAGCCGAGCCACCCTAGGGTGGCTCGGTGGCCGAGCCACCCAGAGGTGGCTAGGCATCGGTTTGTGCCAAAGGCACAGTCTTGAGTGCCTATAAATAGGCCTGGCACTCGTTCATTTGAGAGGACTTTTTCTGAAACTTCTGAAGAGCCGAAACTCTGCCGGATTGCGACCTCAACTCGGATTGTGAAGGCTTGAAGATTTGGATAACCAGATCTACGTGATACTACTCCGGATCTAAGCTTGGTTCTTAGATCCCGAGATTAGAGCGAGCGTTTCCTTGGTGAAACGATCCCTCTCGGCTACTATCTCCTTGGTGGGATAGTACCCGTTATACCACGTAGATCTGTTCAGATCGAGATTGCGCGGTGGTCCACGGTACTCAACCCCGGCACAGGCGAAGAACCCCACGAAGCGAGGGACCGCAAAACAGGAAACTCGCAATTTGTTCAAGGAAAGTTGTAATCTTTATTTCTTTGTTTTGATTTTGTTGTAAGCCGGATCTTATAAAAAGACCGGATCTCTTTGTAAACGCATAAAGTTGTTGTCAAAGTTGTAACAGAATCATCAATGAAGAATAACACGATTTTCCACGCGAACACGCTCTTATGATGAGCTTAAAAAATATGGCCGCACAACACACACTTAGCCTTCTGGGTGAGAAGCCTACCGTGTTCATCCCTGGTAACTTCTATCTTTTCTAAAAAGTTTCACACATCGGATCTCGGCCTTTTGGGAGCTCTTTGTGTAGAATTGTCGCCACCAGAGTCAAGATCAACATAGGTAGGAATAGGAAGAGTAGTTGTAGCTCCTATAGTAGGAGTATTAGGACTCATTTCAAGATTAAGAGTTGGGTTTTGCCCTTCATAATCAGAGGAGGAAGCCATTTGATTGAAGAATTATAGAGCAAAAGAAAGTATTAGAGAGTATTAGAGAGAAGTAGATGAGTATTGGATGAGAAAAATAAATGAAACTCCCTCTATTATAGAGCTAGTCCCCTTGGCAAATGGCCAAAATACCCTCAAATTTTGGCTGTTTTTTACCCTTTTTTGGGGTATTTCGGTAAAACTATAAAAATAGTCATTTTTACCGTTAGGACCTAGCCGGGCCAAACACGAGCCGGCTTAGCTTGGCCCGGTCCGGCCCAACCATCTTGGCCAGGCCATTCTCCTGGCCCGGCCCGGCCGGGCCCAGTGCAGACGCTGACGAAATGGCCCGGACCCGAGCCCGGAACCCAATTTGGCCCGGGTTTACCCAGGCCCGAGCCTCAGGACCAATTGGACAGCCCTACTCATACCCCTTACCAAAATAAGCATAAAGGTTTTTCAATTTCATTGATGGGAAAAATAAGCCTAAGGTGGCTCTTAGATAGTGGCTAGTGGTGAATCAGTAGAGCATTTGGGTATAATTACGTATTGTTTTTTTTAATAACTCAGAACTGTATCAAAACAAAAATTATGGGAGCCATATTGAAATCTTCTAATTATTCAAATCATCGTGGTGAGTGGTATAATTATGTATAGTAGTAAGCTTATTCTGGTATCCTAAGATAATATCTTGGACGCATATGAAGTGTATATTCCACTTTTTGGTTTGATCAGAGTTTGTATGTAAATATCTCTTCATGCTTACTAATAAAAGAACATTGCTTTCCTCAGATATTAACAAAACTATTTTTTATTCATTAATGGTAGATGCTTATATCTAATCTTCTACTTACAGAAGAGCAAGCTAGTTGCATATTGAAGTAATATGCGACAATTAAAAATGAAGTTAAAATACGTATGGAGTATGCTTCTTTAGCGAAACATTGATCCCACAATCCAATGGAATATTCCATTATCATTTTAATTAACCCTGTGAGTGTAACGTTAAAATGTTTGGTTCATGATAGGAGAATAATAGTATTAGATTGTGGTTTTATTTTTATTTTGTGTCTTATATTTTTCTTTTTTCTTTTTTCTTTTTTCTTTTTTCTTTTTTTTTTTTTTTGGGGTTGGGGGGGGGGGGGGGGGGGCCTGGAACCCTCATCTAAGTACAAATTCCTAGCTATTGTCAAGCTATGAAGATAGACGTATGGCTCCCATCTTCAGTGAATGATGTTCTTTCCAAGTTTTCTATTTGCTTATCTTTACTAATTTCTAGTAACAAAACATTTATAATAGTTTCCTGTTATATTTTGATGTTCTTTCCTCTATAGTTTGATGATGATTTGTCAAATAATTTATCGCTAATCTATTTTCTAGTTTTTGTTGTTTTGTTTTTCTCTTTACATGTAATTCAACACACGATAATCAAACGTTAAAGATTCAAGTTCATGTGTGTGCATTCACCTAGATATAAGTTTAGTTTGCTTACATATATCGTATATTTATATATAAGCTCAATATATACACTTAACACAATTTTGACGTTTTCTATCATATAAATGATTTTTCATCAAACTTTGTTACAATAGTTTTTATTTCATGTTTACAGCTCTTTCATACTTTATTATATATATATAATGTATGCATGATATATAAATACGTATTTACAAGTCATATCTCAATTTTCATGTTCACGAAAAATAGGTTTTCTGAACACTTTTCAAAAATAGGGAGTTTTCACAAACGAAAATTGATTTTCCAAAAATTCCTTTTCAAACATGTTTATTTCATCATTTAGAAACTTTCCCCAAAGTTTTACTATTTTTAGAATTGATTTGATATTTTTGATGTATTTTTAAAATCAGCCCAAAACCTGTCATATGTCATGTATCAGTTTGCGGTCGATCGCCACGGTCGATCGCCAACAGAAAACTTTCATATTATGGCTCTTTTGTGCTCGCGGTCGACCGTGACGGTCGACCGTGAATCCATCCAGAGACTTTTACGGTCGACCGTCGCGATCGACCGCCAGCTTTCAAACCCTATTCTCAGCCTTTTTGTGCCTCGCGATCGACCGTGAGATTTCCACAGTCAACCGCCGATCTCATCATTGCCTTTTAACGGTTATTTTCTGCAACGGCTGTCTGAGGCTATTTTGGTCTTTTCTAATTGGTTTTAGCTGATATTTTGAGTGGATATAAATACCCCATTGCTCTTGTTTTTCAGTAACTAACCAAATACTAGGAGTTTTGTTTTACAATTAAGTTTTAACAAAGGTTTAAGAAGTGTTTAAAGAGCTGTTAAGCTGTTTTCATTAGTCTGTTTCAAAAGCAGTTTCCTACAACAAGAAGAGGCTTTCAAATTCCATCATCCACTGTTCTTCTTGTCTATTGAGAAGTTTTCCTAACTCTTTCTTATATAGCTTATTGATTCATTTTCATATCTTAGCTATATTTTATTTGAGTTGCATATTATCTATTCACTGTTATCACACACACAATATTGAGCTTAATATCTTCATACTATATAGTGTGGGTTGTGGTGTGTGATTTAGTGAGTGTGAGCTTCATTTGCGTTCTCATTTGTTGTCGAGAACAAATCATTGTATTTAATCATTGTTGTGAGTATCTCTTGTAATACACTTGTACATCGAGAGAAGTGTGAGGCGAGAGATGGGGTCGAATCCAATAGGAGTGGCGTCGGTTGACGAACCTAGGGAGAGGTTGCATCCGAGTACTTAAGGAGGAGGACACGGGCTAGGTTCCTACACTTAGTGTGTAAAGTGTAATTGTATAGTATTTGTTGTGTGAGAGTCTTCGGTAAGCTTGTAAACCGAGTGTGTAGAAGTTCCGGCTTCCAAACCGGATTATGATAGTGGAGATCTCCTCGAGGTGAGGAGCGGGGACGTAGGTCGTGGTGACCTAACCTCGTAAACATATCATTTGTTTGTGTTTTGCTTAGCGTACTTTTTATTTGTGCTTATTCATATCATTCTTGCTCATATCTATCTTATATCATTCTTGCAAGAATAAATTAATCAATATTATTTTTATTGGCATTTAATCGGGATTAGATTAGTATAAGACCCTAATCACCCCCTCCCCCCCCCCCTCTAGGGTCTAACAATTGGTATCAGAGCTGGTGCTATTTGATTTAAGGACTAATCGTCTTGAGTTAAAGATCCAAGTTATCGTTTTTGTGCTAATCTAGTGTTGATTATTTTTTTTGCTTCTTGCATATAATCATTATGGATATGTATGATGCATCTAATCTAGGTTATGCTATTAATGTTGCCCCTCGTTTGGATATTTTCCCCTATGCTCAATGGCGTGTTAGATTTAAACTTTTTGTTCAATCTAAACAATTTGATTTATGGGAAATTATTGAGGATGCTTATTTTGCTCCAAATTTGAAAAAAATCCAAATGGAGTAAAAATGATAAAAGATTATTTAAAATGAACAAGCTTTTGTTAGAATATTTGCTTAACGCTTTTTACTCTTTATTTTCTAACAAATTTGCTAATTTTGATAGTGCTTACGCCTTATGGAAATTTATTGAAGCACACGAAGGAGACTTGGAGGCCATTCAACAAGCGTTGGAAAATCCCGTTTTGACTTCTAAAGAAGCCTCATCTTCATGTACACTACCACTAGGTGATAACCCTAGTAAGGTATGCGAGCTTGATAACGACGATATTATTACTTTTGATGAGCTTGCTCTTGAATTTGAAAAATTACACAATTGCTATATTGATGTAAAGAGTAAGTATGTAAATATGAAATCCACTCATGAAATACTAGCCACTAAGTTTAATTTTATTGCAAATGAAAATATAATACTTAAAGAATGCAATGAAACTTTGAGATTAGAAAAATGCTAGTTTGCTTAATGAAAAACGTAATGCCATGTCAGAAGTAGATAAGTTGAAATCTATGATGAAAAATCTTGTTTATCCTACTTCTAGTAGCAATGCTTGTATGCATAATGATGAGTTGAATCAAATGAGAAAACGTATATCTACCTTAGATTCAACACTAAATACTTGTATTGCTAATAATAAAAAGCTTATAGACTTGTGTGCAAAATACAATATTAATTCTTCTAAGAAACCTATTCACTACGCACACATGTATGACAAAATTCACAAATGCTCTATTTGCGGTCTTAAAGGCCATTTAGCTCAATTTTATCGTAATGCATAAAAAATTGACAAGCCTATTCATGATTGTGCATCCTATCAAGCTTCTTCATTACATACACATGTACACACACATAGTGTAAATCATAAACATGCTCATGTGTACAAATGTGATTATTGTGGTCGTTTTGGTCATTTGGCCATGTTTTGTTTTGATTTGAAAAGAAATTCTTGTTTGCAAATTAATCATAAAGAAAAATCTATTTTTGCAAATGAACCACGTGCATATCATTTCGGTCAACGCAAACCATTCAAACCCCTACATTACACAAATTGCAATCGCATGGGTCATGTTTATGATTTTTGTTTTGACCGTATCGGTGCACAAAATACGTCTAAACGGGTTCATAACCCTAGGGTCTTGGATTTACATGATCGGGACCATGTCCCAAATTTTAGTGGTACCAAAATAATTTGGGTACCAAAATGAGCTTCATGTCTTTTTTTTTTTTTGAGTAAATTGGTTCTTAAGCTTAAAGATTAATTATTGTTATTTTTAAAGCTCAAATAAAATAATTTCATGTTTTAAATAGCTAAGAACTTCTTATATATTCTTATATATATATAATAAACATAAAACAAATTTTTATTAAAATTCAAATTGTATTTCTCTCAAAATCCAGATTTTAATATGACTATGCCTTTATTTTTCTCGCGGTTGACCGCCACGGTCGACCGTCGAAGTTTTTGGAAGTTGTTACGGTCGACCGCCACGGTCGACCGCAAGAAAATTTTTCTGATTCGTTTTCATTTTGTTATCGGGTTTCTGTTTTAATTGGTTAAACTTTTTAAACCCGAATCAATCTTAACCATCGATCCTATTTCTAAACCGATCTGAGCCGCTCCATCTTCATCTCAATAAACCTGACCCTCTTCATCTTCCCCCATTCAAAAATTTCCTAAATTTCTGTCGATTTCTCCTCACGGTCGCCCGCAGTTTGCCATCGATCGACCGCGGTCTTACTTGAGGATCTCTCTTCATCATTTCATGTTGGAAATTTGTTGGGTAATCTCTCATCTCTCTCTTGTGCTCTATTTCAATATCTAGGGTTTCTTTCACTTCCTATTCTAGGGTTTCTTTTTAAATTTCTACCTAAATTCATATATATTCAAACCCTAATTGATCATATCTATCACAATGCCTCCTAAGAAGAGATCTAGACCTGACATTGGTTCCTCATCATCATCTGATGCCTCTAACTATGAGGATTATCTTCTGTTCAAACCCCTAATTAAGAAATATAGGAAACTGTGTAAACTGAAAATCCTACCTAGTAGATATATCAAATACGAGGAATTAGTCTTGTATGATATTCATAATATTCTGCATGTTGTTGGTTTGCATAATCTGCTAGATGTGGAACGTAAAGTTCCTTATTACCCATTCCTTGTCTATTTATTTTATGCAAATCTGTCTGTCACCACTTTTGCTGATGGTATTCAAACCATCACCACATCTGTTAAGAACTTTCAGATCTCTTTTTCTGCCGACGAGCTTGCGGGAATCTTTAAGATTCCAATAAGTGACGTTGAGCTTATGTCTATCGATCACACCGATCAGGCTGTGAACGATATCTTGTTTAAGCCCGGTTGCACCTATCCTATGAACAACAAATCACTTAATCCTACTGCTAAACTCATTGCTCGTATTGTTGCTCAAAATCTCATTCCTAAAACCGATAGCTTTGATCATTTTGCCCCTGATAAGGTTAATGATGTTTATGCCATTTTCGCCAAAATAAAAGTGAACTGGGCAAATGTTTTTCTTAAGAACATGACATGCAAGCATTATAAATTTCTTCCCTTTGGTTGTTTCATCACCCTCATTCTCTAACACTTCGGTGTTGCTCTTACCAATGAACCCAAAATTGATTCGGGTAAGGAATACTTTGATAGAGTCTCTCTTTCCCGTATGTAAATTTCTGACTCCTTATCTGATCCTACTAAGCCATCATCTTCCCGTTCTCGGTCTAGAGCTTCCACCTCCTCCATTTCTGATATCTGTGCCCGATTGGATCGTCTTGAGACTTAGGTCTCAACTATTCAGACGGAAGTTAGGACCATCGTTAGTTATCAGCGTCAGTCTCTTGGGATTCCGGATCCCTCTTCCAGTTCTGACTCTGATTCAGGTGAGGGCTCTGAAGAAGGATCTGCTTCTGGCTCTGGTTCGGGATCTGGCTCCGGATCTGATGATGGTGGTGATTGACTCATTGATTATTGGATTTTATGCTTATGGTTATGTTTATGCTTTGGTAAAAGAAAACTTGATACTTATGTTTTATTTTGAGTTGTAATAACTCTATGGTTTGTATGGAAAACTATGTGGTATTGTGGAACAAATTGTGTATGGTTTGTGTGGAAAACAATGTAGTTTTATGGGACTAATTCGGTTTATTGTGATTATGTTAGTTTATCATTTCAATGAACAATGTTTATGCTTTGTTTTGTGAAAACAAATATGTAGCATTGTGAAAACATGTTGCTAATGATGCTTTATGCTTGGTTTAAAAATGTCTATGGTTGTGTATGAATGGTTATGATTATTTAGCTCCTATATATGATCTTATATGTTATTTATGCAAATTGACAGGGGTAGCTTTTGGACATACTCTTGGTTATTATCTGCGATTGAATGCAGGGGGAGAGTTGCTCCTATTTATATTTTTTTTCCTTTTTGATGTTGTCAAATTGGGAGAAAATCTACATATTGATGTTTAGTTTAATGTTTAATTCATATTGACGGAATGTTATGATATGTGGTTTTATATGGTTTTTGAATTCATGTTAATATAGCTTATTCATGCTATATGTGGTTTATCAATATGTATTTCATATCATTAAATAAATTATTTGTCATCATCAAAAAGGGGAAGATTGTTGGCCCTATAGTTTTGATGATGATTTGTCAAACAATTTATCGCTAATCTATTCTCTAGTTTTTGTTGTTTTGTTTTTCTCTTTACAGGTAATTCAACACACGGCAATCAAACGTTAAAGATTCAAGTTCATGTGTGTGCATTCATTTAGGTATAAGTTTAGTTTGCTTACATATATCGTATGTTTATATGTAAGCTCAATATATGTACACTTAATACAATTTTGACGTTTTCTATCATATAAATGATTTTTCATCAAACTTTGTTACAATAGTCTTTATTTCATGTTTACAGCTCTTTCATACTTTATTATATATATATATA
>BQKN01062670.1:0-11795 GCA_022839385.1 Asparagus kiusianus
CCTTGGGGTGTCTCGGCCAGGCCGAGACACCCCTGGGGTGTCTTGGTCTTGCCAAGACACCCCTAGGGTGTTTCGAGCTTGCCGAGACACCCCCGGGTGCCTCAGTTCAGTCCGAGGCTCTACCGGGTGTATTTGCCGTCGATTCGTCGTCCCAACTCGGATTTAATTGATTTTGGATGCGTTGGAATTCTGACGAAGAGCTCTGTCGATCCCGATGGTTGGATTATCAGTGTGGTGATCAGGACACGAAGGGCGTTGCTCCTTTTGCAGCGGTTGCGGGGTTCTCGGTCAGTCCGTATCCCCGTTATTCTGATATTCTGTCGGCTCACGTAGTCCGTCGGTTCACTTCAGGCACTCACCGACGTCAATTGAACTCTTGTGAACCGGGTAGTGACGTTCATCATCATTCGTTAACACTGAGCTGCTTGCGGGGGACCTATCGGTAATTTTTGATGCCTACAATGATCTCCTCTACTTGTGAAAACAATCTTCAAACCAAATAAACACTAAAAACACACTTAAACCCTTGTTTAAAACTCTTTAAACTTGTTTAAAACATTTCTTTAAAACTCTCTTGGTTATTATAGAGCTGGGTATAAGGGGGTATATATAGGAGACCCCAAAACATAAGAAAAACCCAGCAAAAGGACAAAAAACCCGAAAAATAATGAGTCTGGAAAACTAGCCATTATGCAGTTATAAGTTGACTTGCTACAGTGATAAGTCGACTTATAACTAGCCGTTATAGCCAAATTTTCACTATAAGTCGACTTCAAGTCGACTTAACATACAATACAGGTTTTTGGCAGAGTCTGAAATTTTGCGTATCTGGTTTTGTAAAATCAATTAAAATAGTAAATCAACTCCAAAAATTATAAAATTTTGTGGAAAGTTTCTAAACATGTATATGAACATGTTAGAGAAAGAATTTCCTAAATATCTCTTCCCATTTGAAAGAAATAATTTATTTTGTAAACTGGTCAAAAATACATAATTGTGCAACACTTCATAAGTAGACTTATATAAGTCGACTTGCCTTGCTTTATAAGTCGACTTAGCAGAGGATAAAATGTACTTTCTAGAGGAGTTTATAAGTCGACTTGTCAGGGTTTATAAATCGACTTATAAACATGCACAGACACTATTAATGCTGAAAATCTGATTTTTAAAGTGCCTTTAAAAATAACAAATAAATTCCAAAAATTATGAAACTTTGGGAAATGTTTATAAATATGTTAATGAACATGTTACAAAAGGAATTTTTGGAATTTCACTTATCATTTGAGAAAACTTGTCATTTTACAAAAATATCCAAAACATGAAAATCCAAAACCATGCATGTATATATATAACTATATATATACATAGAAACCAAATACGTGTGTGTATATGATATTAAGGTACTTAACACACATAATATAAAACTTAAACTAGAATACCCAAGCCAATCTTGATCTTCAATAAGCTTGACTTGGTATACTATGCGGATGAAGCTTGAACTTGATCTTTAACATTGAATTGTAAGGGCTTTAACCCGATATTCCGCCAACCTCCATTTGATATGATCGTGAATGCTCGATTCCATCCATCCTCCAACTCGTTGTTTGTTTATAATAAATAAGAAAGTACAAATACTAGACAAACAACATTAGTGGTAAATTGTTTGTTAAACATCATCAAAGCAAGAAGACCAACACAAGTGTCTGTGTTGCATGCAGTTTCAGTTGCAATCCCTGCGTAGCGGTTGGAGTGAAACAAACAACCCTTTACCCTTTCTCTTTATAGTTCATAACTTCATATTTTGGATAAGAGCAATACGAGTTATTTAGTATGGCTTTTGGTTTAAACACCAACTTTATCATATTATGTCATTGTATTTTTACTTTTGTGTTTGGGTTTCATGGGGCCTTATGCAGACAGGTTTTTATGATTGCAGAACTCATTACCATTCGGTGCTGAGGTACTTTGTGACCGAATGAGGATCGGAAAATGAGTATATGTTATATAGAGTTTTGTGTATTGATTACGTTCCTGAAACAGTTGGTGGAAATATTTTTCTCTTCTATGCATAACCATTTGCATGTGCAGTTGAATTGCGTTTTCTTTCAGTTTAAGTGATTCATGTTGGTTTCCTATTCAAATGACTTGGGATATTGTAATAGATAACTAATTTGGAAACTTATGCATGCGGTCATCAGCTATTTCTTTGAGATTTACAATAATATTTGCAAGTTCACGGTTCAATCTGTTTATGGAGAACTCAATCTCTCCTATGTTTGCCATGTATAACTATTACATGTTGTATTTGTGTTGTAGGGATGGAAGCATTTTTACATATCAAAACACCAAAAATTAGCTCGGTGCGCTTCCGTGGTAATTAAATTTGTCGAAGATTACACTCAAAATGAATCACTTGAAGTCGGAAATTATTTGAAAGCTGTAAAACCCTAAAATTTTAAATTTTTATTTTTATTTTATAATAAATAATAATAAATATGTTATATTATGAAAAATGATATTTATCAATATTTGAGTATGCTAGGAATTGATTTGAGATCAATTCAATGTATATATGTGAATATAGAAGTGATATCATGCACACGTACACGGGCCTGAATCTGGGAAAAACCACCAGTTAAAAGTATATGCATTTTACATATAGATACAGTTGAAATTTGAAAAAATGTAAAAGAGCAAAGTTGTAGGTCTCTTCAAGAGCTTTCCAACAAGTCTTAGATCACCTTATTCTGAGTTCATATGAGAAAGTTACAGCTAAAATATCGTAGACTGACGGGATGTTTCCAGATTCTAATAGGTTTCGGGTTTGGGCTTTTTGAATCGGGTTTGTTGCTATATAAAAACATGTTGGTGCACGAAAAAAGATCTATCTTCATCAGAATACCAAACCCTAGCAGCCCCTACCCTCCTCTCTAAAACCCTAGCTTTAAATCTTGCGTTTTTGGGAGAGTTCGTGAGGCGAACATCGAAGGAAATGTAAGATCTGTGGTGTTTGGCGGTAAGCGGTCGTTTCATATCATCTTCAGAGGCTTGCACACGTCTTTAAGGTAAGATTATCTCCTACCCAAACCTTCCCAGTAATTAGTTGAAATTTTAACAAGTTAAAAAGGATTTATATTGAGAAAGATATAGTCTTTTTAGTAACGATATATCATGCAGAAAACTGCAACCCGTGTGATCAACTTCAACTGAAATCTGGTTTTGATTTTGAACTCCAAATTGAACAAAACTGGGGTCATATGAAAGATATGTGAATCTAGTTTTTAAAACAGAAAAAAAATCTTAAAAAGGATTTATATTGAGAAACATATAGTCTTTTTAGTAATAATATATCATGCAGAAAACTGCAACCCGTGTGATCAACTTCAACTGAAATCTGGTTTTGATTTTAAACTCCAAATTGAACAAAACTGATGTCATATGAAAGATATGTGAATCTAGTTTTTAAAACAGAAAGAAAATCTTAAAAAGGATTTATATTGAGAAAGATATAGTCTTTTTAGTAACAATATGTCATGCAGAAAACTGCAACCCGTGTGATCAATTTCAACTGAAACCTGGTTTTGATTTTGAACTTCAAATTGAATAAAACTGGTGTCATATGAAAGATATGTGAATCTAGTTTCTAAAACAGAAATAAAATCTATAAAATGATTTGTATATAGAAAGATATACTCTTTTTACCAACAACATGTCTCGCAGGAAAACTGCTGCACATATATGATGATTAACTGGATATTTGAGATAACAAATTAATTCCAAATTCAACCAAACTAGTTCCATTTGAAAGATGTGTGAATCTAGTTTTCAAAACAGAAAACTATTTCTAAAAATATTTTTCCTAGCAAATGATATGCTTATTTTACTAACAGTAGCGCAGACCATTTCCTGGGCAGTTTGCCTCAGTTTCTTGTTCTCTGAAGTTTGTTTGCGTTGTTTTGAGATGTGTTTGCGGAGTTTGAGCCGCTCGATTGTTACACTTATAGTCATAAGTATGTTGTAATACGCATATGTGTATCCCAATGGGATTATGATCTGATTTGGTCTATTGACATATTGTGTTAGTTTTGTTGTGATAAACGGTAAACTAGAGTTGCATATATTTGTATGAATATCTTTGATGAACTACGGGAGGCTTGATCTCTTGAGAAAGAGGGTACGTAGGCAGCCAGATTGGTGCAGTCAAATTATTTGTTGGAATTATTTGTGTGAAAGTTGTGAAGTTTATCTTTTCGCATATCGCTTAGATATTGGCATAGTTTGTTCAGTCCTCGTGTTGGACTATAATCCATTGAAGTCCTCGTGTTGGACTATAATTCATTAAAGTCCTCGTGTTGGACTATAATCCATTAAAGTCCTCGTGTTGGACTATAATCCATTTCAGTCCTCGTGTTGGATATTTACCTTTTAGTCTATGTGTTGGACATTTATTTTTTAGTCCATGTGTTGGACACTCACTTTTTCGTCCATGTGTTGGACGTTTACTTTCAGTCTATGTGTTGGACAACCACCTTTCAGTCTATGTGTTGGACATCCACTACTTTTGATTTTAGTCCATGTGTTGGACATCAATTTAGACCTTGATTTTGACATTTATACTGTATATGCTGTACATGACATGTACATGAGTTGTGACATGAGATAGTATATGAGTTCGGAGTTTGGGTGTGCGATTCTTCCTATTATTATTATTGTTCCTGTTCTAGCTCTTGGGTTTGATATTTAAGGGTTTGCAACTTGAGATAACGAGGTATATACATGAGGGTTTCCTTGTTTGGATTATTTCGCTCGACGTACCTATGCTCGTGTTGTAAATTCCTAAATATTAAAGCCCTCTTTGTTAGGACTAATGATTTTGTATCTATTATATATTATCTGTATTTTCTGTATACAACGAGCCCTCTCCCTTGGGGTTGGTTGTGATGTTACCCGCTATAGAGCTTTGACGCTCGTTGTTTCCCCACTTTCAAGTAACGAGCTAGGTGCACGGAGAGCCGTAGGTTGATGGATTTGCTCTAGCAGTTATTCATAGATATTATTAGTATATATTTGAACTCCACAATAAATTTTGTTTATGAACAATTGAGAGTTTATTCTAGTTTTTATAAAGGCGAGGTTCCTAAATGTTATTTCTCCCTGTGTCGAGACATTTGTATTCAGCTCAGATATTGTTTCTTCTCAGAGATTTATTTACTCATATCAGTGATGACTATTTTTCTTCAGATCACCTATTGTTTATTACTGTTCCATTATATTTTCTTTTGCCTGTTTTGTACCTACACCTGTTGTTGATTCCACTAGATGGATACTTATTGTGATGGTGAAACGTATTATTGCACGGTGTAGTGCATGACAGGTTTGACATTCTTGATTTCACCTTGGACTGCAGCCTTGTGTGAGCCCAGGGGCGTCACAAAAACAATAAATGATCTACGTTCAATAGATTTGGGATTAAGGTGTTTAGATGTTTTTACTAGCAAGAAAGCACAATGTAATGTTGAATTTGATTGGGTTGCACTATTGCGTATACTTCCTTGGAATTTCAGTAAGTAATTCTTCACATGTGGTCCTAAGGTAGCGAAATTCCTTGTCGGGTAAGTTCCTACCCGCACGAAAGGCGTATCTTGAATACGGATGCATTTTCCATTAGTAGCTCTTTAAAATTTATTAAGTTGGTAGATTTGTAAACCTATAGTAGTTTAAATAGAATGGATCTCTTATTATAGCAGTCATTTGTAACATTATAGATTGTTGTACAATAAGGAGCAATTTTCTCTCTACTTCACAAGAGAAGAGAAGCCGACCCAAACACTTATGTACCTTCGTTCTTTTGATCTCTACAGAAACCTTTTGCAACCTAATTCTTTTCTTATACTTTGGAATTTCTTTTATAGTGTGTAGGAGCTTGCTTAACACAATATTAGGTTGAACATGATGATGCTCCATTCTAATGTGTATCACATGATTCCTTAATCATAATACTACTGTGTATCTGACAATGGTAATTTTTGCTTTAACTGGTGTGTAAGATACTCCAAAAAGTCGAGAAACAAACCATTCCTAGCATTGATTTCAGTGTCATTCATACTTTTCTTAGAACAACAGGCATCTAATTAGTAAGAGTTTTAATGAAACGTTTGCAACTACAAAAACATAATTCCCCAAGTAATGTAAATGAAGCTATAGAAATCCTTGTAGATATTATTAACATAGTTATTGCAAAATCTTCGATATTGCAGCCCTATGATATGATGGAAGCCCTAAGGAAATGCCAAGTTTTCGAACGACAAGTTTGCGTGAATTGGTTTAAGCTAAGGAGGTGGATCTATGGCTTTTGACTACCTGACGAGTACAGAATTCGAAGGGTTGCTCTTGGCAATCTTGCAGTGAGCAAAGGGGAAGAGGTTTTATGTGTACTTAACAAAGGAGTAGTTCATGAAGTCTTGCGAGTTCAGATAACTTCAGTTAAACCAGCTGCTTCGCCGTCTAGCCAAGACCTTTGTTTGCTTAGAATTGTAGACTTTAGGTCGTAACACATGAGACGAATAAAAAATGCTTTGACTTGTAAGATATAACAAGTACTCATATTTTCCTGTGCTTTTCAGGCGAATGATGCACAATTGAGCACAATGGTTGCCGAGCAGGTAAGACTGTCTCTTTTCTGCAAAAAAATACTAATTTTCCCCCAACCCATTGCTAAAATCTGCTACTGTTGAATAACCATAATGCTAAATATGATTTTCGCTTTACAAACTGTTTATATTCTCCTCTCTTGGTTGTTCTCCTTTTCCCTTTGTGAGGGTTGCATATGTTTTCCAATCTGTTTAATTTGTTGTTGACAATTTATTAACATTTTATGCAGGTTGAGCAAGCACATGCTGCTATAGTTACTCTCACTTCATCTCAGAAGACAATAAACTAGATCCGTTAAAACTTTGTGTCCATTGAAAGGTATAGCCTTGGTCCAGGTCTAGGCATTGTTTGATATATTTTATGTGTACTAATTGCGGATTTCCTTCCATGTTATCTTAAGTGAAATTCTTTTTTAATATTACTATACATTTTAAATTGTCGGTATGTGACATGTCAGATTGTGCCAAGAGTGTCAAACGCTGATAGAAAATCACAACAGGATAAAACTTCTTAGCAATGCAAGGAACAACTTGAACACAACACTAAAGGTTAGTTAGACTATCTTGATATCCTCACACTATTCTGGTTTTCAAATTGTGCAAACCAAAACCGAAATTTTCTAATTTCATTTATTTTGTTGTTCCTTCTACTTCTGGTGTCTTTTTCATTTACCTATTAGTTCGTAATCAGTAATTTTTATCAAAAACAACTAGGGTCTCCTTGTAACCTATTATTAGATATGCTTCTACTATTCATAATAGACAATCTGTGCATCTAAGGACATAATATTCTGTCTTAGATGTGATGATAGATCTAAGTGAGAAATAAAGTGAAAACATCAATAGCTTAGGAAGATATTTTTTTAGTGTTACATCTGTGACTAAAGTACCTTATGTGGCATAATAGAAGATTATTTTAGGGCAATATTTCTGCCTTGGATGATAACAAAAAAACTATATGGTATTTCAACTCGAATAGGTCAGTTGAATCCAAAATGAATTGCAGAAAGTATTTGAGATAGGTAACAAAAATCAAGATCTAGATTATTTTAATGGTTTTGGCGATGGAGGTGCAGAGAAAATGCTTTCAGATGGTAGAGATGCATGACTATCCATTCAAGTAGAGTTAATCAACGTTAAGTATCAATTTACATTGTGGCCAATATACATTTATGTTGGCTGCTAACAATCAGTAAAGGATACACTATCATCAGTAAGTTTTTCTATTTGAAAAGTCTTTCATTCTACATATTATTTCTTTTCACGTGCATGTTGGTTTTCTATTATTTTTCTAAATGTAAGACATAATGCATGTAGGAAACGATGTCAAATGAACATGCTATGTGGTTTCCTTTGGTTGGGAGTGCGATATTTTTGTCATTGTTCTTGCTCTTAAAGTTTCTATCAAAAGATTTGGTGAATGTTGTGCTCACATGTTAATTTTTTGTGCTAGGGATCATTGCTCTTTCCTATGTTTTTTACTATTGCTTTTTAACCTACTTTGTTATAGCTACATTATTAATGATAAGAATAGCCGTAATTTCTCATAATTTCTGTTCTTTTTCTTTGTACTTTCTCACCTTCTGCGGACAATTTTCATGCAGAACAACATTGTTACCTGCTATAAAGCAATACGTTCTAAACCACTGGAATGAAAACCTCATTGTTTGGCGTGCTCAAATTTTACACTGTATGTTTTCTTAAGCCTCTAATATGGTTTAACTTAATCCTGATGTACTACTGAGTGAGCAAGTAAAATGCTCGATTGATCGTTAGGACTTTTACTAATCATTCCGGCTTCCTGACTGTTTTGATCTAAAGCCACCATAAACTACACAGTAGAATCTGCATCTGACCTATATAGATATGGATCCGACTTGTTTAGTTCAACTTCCTATTTTCCAATAATATTTTTCCTTTGAAAAAGGTATTTTAGACTCACATAACAGTAGGCCAGTAATAGTCGGCAGATGTCAAAGAAATTGAGCTCACATATGTAGTAAGTTTGGGGTATTGAAGTTAAATTAGTATAAACTTTGTGATACTAAAGTGCAAATAACCCTTTGTTTTATTTTAGTTTCCTTCTATCAAGGCTCGAGAACAATAATTATATCCTATAAGATTATTTTTAATGATGTTAATGCTTTTTTTCTTGTGAGCAAAACTTAGGGGGCCACGCTCTATTCAAACTGACAAAGGCAAATTAAATATTTTGTCGATAAAAATCCTTTACTAAATCATATTTTTGGACTAGCATTTTTAATTGGATACCTTATATATAATTTCAAAAAATTTAGGAAAAAAAATTTAGATGTAAAAAATAATTAAATACCTTGGGCTTGACTTAAAAAAATTAATTTAACCGTTTTTTATCTTCAACAAATCATCATAGGCTATACCCATTTTGCTCATCTGTTAGAACTATAAGTAGATATAGTAGTTTAATATATTTTGTCTAGAGAGCTTTATTTGTTTTTCCTTTCCTTTTTTAGCTGTTTAATAATAATTGTAATTGACTCAATTGTTATATACTAAAGATTTTGAAATTTCTAAATTACTATCAGAGAGTAAACTTTTACTAAATGGAACATTATCAAATATCTTGCAATATCTAAATTCATGTAAGCAAATATGAGCTCAAATGCCAATTGGAATTACTATGAGGAAAGTACTAATTTCATAATACATATAAAAATTGATAATGCAATTGCTAAAGGAAATTATTAAGCTTACAGGCTACAAGTCATATAATAACTTAGAGAATGATAGTTAGCCAAAACGAATTTGTGTCTATTTGCTTACAGACTACAAGTCATATTGTAGTAGTTTTACTCGAGTACAAATTTTTTTAACTTTTCTACCCATATATAAAAATAAAATTGTTTTTTGACAAATAGACTCCTAATAAGGTGAAAAGCTTCAAAAGATTTTCAAGCGAGGGGCTTATCTGCAAACATATAAGTTGAATACGGCGGTTCTGTCCGTAATTAACCCCTTGTTCGTATCTTGTTGAGTTCTTTGTGATTCGGTTGTCATTAGCTACCTCAGTCTTTTTTGGCCGCTTCAGATCGGAAGATGAGAGAAAACCCAATTCTCAATCTTTGCTCTATACGAGTTTGGTGAGCTTCAGATTCTTCACAGTTCAGTAAGCAACAAACCCTTCTCCTTTCCGCTCTCTCTCAAAACTGTGTCTTGATCTCAGACCTAAAATTTGCACGTTACCTGTTTGATAAAATGCCCAAATGAAAAGTTATTGGTAAACCCATTGTTTTTGTTGCTGTTGCAGATGCAAAATTAATAGGAACAAAGAGCTATGGAAGCAGATATCCCACTTCTGAGCCCATACAAGATGGGCCACTTTGATCTCTCTCACAGGTATAGCTTCTTGAGAGATACTTGTGTTAGACCCTAGAAGGGGGTGATTAGGGTCTTATGCTAATCTAATTCCAATTAATGGCTAATTTAAAATTATGTTGAACAATATGTTCTTGCAATAGATAAATATGAGCAATAAGAACAATAAGACTATGCACAAATAAATATGAGACAAACAAAACACAAACACACGATATGTTCATGAGGTTCGGTCACCACGACCTACGTCCCCGCTCCTCACCTCGAGGAGATATCCACTATCACAATCCGGTTTGGAAGCCGGAACTTCTACACACTCGGTTTACAAGTTCACCGAAAACTCTCACACTACACAATCACTCACAATCACACTTTACACACTAAATGTAGGAACCTAGCCTGTGTCCTCCTCCTCAAGTGCTCGATTACAACCTCTCCCTAGGTTCGTTAATCGACGCCACTCCTCTTGGATTTGACCTCGTCTCTCTCTCCTCACACTTCTCTCGGTGTACAAGTGTATTACAAGTGATTCTCACAAATAAAAGTTAAATACAATGATTTGTTCTCAAATAACAAGTGAGAACACAATGAAGCTCACACTCACTAAATCACACCCAACAACCCACACTATATAGTATGAAAATATTAAGCTCAAAAGGTGTGTGTGACAATAGTGAATGAAACTCAATAACTGTAACTCAATAAATATAGCTAATCAAATGAAAGTGAAATAAAATAAGCTATATAGGAATGAGTTTAGAAAACTTCTCAATGAACAAGAAGAGCTGAAGAAATGAAGATCCAAAACAGGATATGAAAGCCTCTTCTTGTTGTAGAAAAACTTCTCTTGAAAACTGATTAACGAAACAGCTCTTAAACAGCTCTTAAACGCGATTAATGTCTTGTAAAACAACAAACTTGGATTTCTTGGATCTAGGAGATGAGGAGCAGCAATGGGGTATATATAGCACCCCAATGCAACAGCTGAAAGAATGTAAAAAGACCAAAAAAGCCATTTGAAAAACTAGCCGTTAGGCTTAAACTGACAACTCGTCGGTCGACCGGTACGGTCGACCGATTAGTTCAAAAATTCAGAGAAACAAGGTTTTAAAGCTGGCGGTCGACCGACGTAAATTTCGGTCAACCGAATGGAAATTTCGGGCGATCGACGAAAATTCCGGTCGACCGGAAAAACTCTGGAAAATTTCTTAGAAACAGACTACATGTCGGTCGACCGAACCGGTCGACCAAAAACAGATATTGGAAAATTGACAGGTTTTGGGCAGTTTTGAAAATTCGTTAAAAATATCAGATCATATCCAAAAATAGTGAAACTTTGGGGAAAGTTTATAAATGATGAAATAAACATGTTTGAAAAGAGATTTTTGGAAAATTAATTTTCGTTTGCTAAAACTCCCTGTTTTTGTAAAATGCTTAGAAAACCTGTATTTTTATGAAAGAGAAAGTTAATATAGGACTTGTAAATATTCATATGTATATTGTACATATATTATATGTATATAGTGAAGTATGAAAGAGCTGTAAACAAGAGATAAAGATATTGTAACAATGTTTAATGAAAAGATCATCTATATGATAGAAAACGTCATAAATCGTGTTAAGTATATATATATTGAGCTTGAATATAATCATACAATATATGTAAGTAGACTAAACATATACCTAGGTAGAACCACACAATAGAACTTGAATCTTTAACGCTTGATTGACTTGTGTTGAAATACCTGAAAAGAAACTATAAACACAAAAACACTAGAGAGCTTATTAGTA
>BQKN01062670.1:11805-35070 GCA_022839385.1 Asparagus kiusianus
GTATTGAATTGTTTGCTAAATCATCATCAAAACTATAGGGTCAACAACTTGAACTTTGTTTAAATTGGATTAAAAAAGATAGAAATTTATCATCAGTTTATGATCCATAAACTTTTATGGCCGGGTGGTGGACATGAGTACCTACCTTCTTTCTGGCAGTCAGTTTTAAACCTTCAAGCTCTTTTATTGAAAAATTGACGCAACTCTTTTTTCCCACTTAAACCCTAAAAAGCCTACGCGCCACTTTGCCGCTTCACTCCGCTTTTTTGCTTTCCACAACCTTGATATGATATTTAGTACACTGGTATGACTATTCAAGCATTCCTGGTTGGATTTGAATAGATGTGAGGAAAGTTAATATGTCACTCAGTATCTTAGGTTCATCATCGATCCATATGAGTGTTGGCAATAGTTTACTCTCTGCGGTCCATACGTGGACCATAACAGATTCCACAAATTTCAAACTAATACTAGACTAGGGAGCACTTTATGTGAATTTAATATTGGCAAGCACATTGACACTTATATGTAGCCACTATGGTGCTGTAACTTACAATTTTTGTTACCTGCAGGATAGTTTTGGCACCATTAACGCGGAGGAGATTCTACGGAAACATTCCCCGACCACATGCCGTTCTCTACTACTCGCAAAGAACTACAAAAGGAGGCCTTTTGATATCTGAAGGTGCTTCCATCTCCCCAACCGGTATAGGGTATGATCATAATCCTACAGTTTCTCATCTCATGTTATACTTTTATTTGTATATTCTATACTAAAGTAAGAGGTGTCACAAATATGTTTCCTGCTCATAATCCTCAACTTGATCTTATTTGCTATAGTTGATATCTTTGCTACAGGTCACTGAACTTTGAATTGCAAAGCCCCAGCCTAAACACTACTACAATATGATTTCTTATATTTATGAAAATTTGATGAGGATGCAATAATTAC
This sequence comes from Asparagus kiusianus, assembly GCA_022839385.1. Taxonomy (NCBI): domain Eukaryota; kingdom Viridiplantae; phylum Streptophyta; class Magnoliopsida; order Asparagales; family Asparagaceae; genus Asparagus; species Asparagus kiusianus. The sequence goes on from BQKN01062670.1 coordinate 12,758, forward strand.
AATTCTCTTATTTTTCTTAGATATAAAAATGTACCTGGCATCTGGACAAAAGAGCAAGTTGAAGCGTGGAAACCTATTGTGAGTGTTGTACATGAGAAAGGCGGTATTTTCTTCTGCGAGCTTATTCATATGGGAAGGCTCAAACTATGGTACATAATCAATTCCATTTATGTTGGCTGCTAACAATCAGTAAAGGATACACCACCATCAGTAAGTTTTTCTATTTGAAAAGCCTTTCATTCTACATATTATTTCTTTTCACGTGCTTGTTGGTTTTCTATTATTTTTATAAATGTAAGACATAATGCATGTAGGAAACGATGTCAAATGAACATGCTATGTGGGTTCCTTTGGTTGGGAGTGCGATGCTTTTGTCATTGTTCTTGCTCTTAAAGTTTCTATCAAAAGGTTGGGAGTGCGATGCTTTAAATTTCATGAAATATATGGATGTTTCCAGGCGATTTTCGTTTGTTCTTCCTTTGTGTTCTTTTCCTTTTCTGCCATACACAGTCCCTGCCGAGAGTTATTAGTGGGTCCACCATTATAAATTCAGAAGAATTAATAAATTATGGATAATTAGATAGCATGGTGTTTCATATTTGAGAGGATTTTCAATGTTGTGTGGCAAGAATCACATTTATGTATGGCATTTTTTTTAATGTTGTGTTGTTTAATAATTCGGTTGATCTTTTTTTGCATATAGAGGTTAATTAATGATGATGTGGAAAAGGTTAAAAGCTTTCATGTGGATACAATTATTCCTTTCCGAGAAAAGGTTGAAAATACTTGGGCGTGTAGCTAATTTGGAGGATCTTCTGTAATGACCGTAAATTTCTAATACGTGTTTAAGTAATTTTCTGGTATTTAAGTATTAAATATTATTTTTCTAAAAGAGTATTTGTATTTTTCCAATTTCTCTAGAATTTTCTATGATTTAAAAATACGATATTATATTATTTTAATAGTTTTACTAATTATAAATTTAATTGTTTCGGTAAAACTTTTTGAATTAATAGTTAATTATTTATTATTGTTATCGTTATTGTTATTTTGACTATAAATTTTTAATATTTATTTAAATAAATTTTATGATATTTTTAAATTATTTTAAAAGGGTATTTTCCCTATGTTTTTCTTTGAGGTATTTCTCTCTCCCTCTCTCTCTGTATCTCTCTCATTCTCATACTCTCTCCCCTACCCCACTCCCCTAAAACCCTCCTCCATGTTTCCCGCACACCCCACCTCGTGATTCCCCCACTCCTCAAAAGTCCCCCTCTCTCACCCTCACTCACACGTCCTCTCTCTCTCTCTCTCTCTCTCTCTCTCCCCCCTCAGCTCACTCACTCTCACTCTCCAGCTCATCATCTCTCTCTTCATCACTCACTTTCTCTCTCTCCATTTAAACCCAACTTCTCTCCCTCTCTCTGTCACTCTCGTCCTCTCTCAATCTCTCTCTCCGTATTCTCTCTCTCTCTCTCTCACTTCGTTCTCCTTCTCTCTCAGCCCACCCCGCACAACTCCGTGCCCGACCGAACTCGCCCAGCTCGACCACACCGTCGCCCTCCAACCTCGCCACCGCCTCTTGCCACTGCGCCGCCGACCAGCCTCCCCAACTCCAAGACCTCCAGCCAAGCTCCTCCACCACCAAGACCCCCTCCAAGTCACTGTAGCTCCACCACCTCCAGCTCCTCCTGAGCTCGACCGCCCTCCATGGCCGCCGCCCCCTGAGCTCAGACCCACACAGCGCCTCGCCCAGCGTCGCTTCCAGCTCGCCGCCGCGAGCTCCGATGTCGACCTCCGCTCCAAGCCGACGCTCGCCGCTGCTCCCCTGAGTTCACTGCCGCCCTGAGCTCTTCGCCGCCATCATCGAGCTCAACCCAGCCTCCCTCAGCCGTTCACCCCAGGCCCACTCGCCCAGCTCCTCAGCCATGAACTCAACCGACGACGCGAACCCCTGCAGTGCCTCCGAGCTCCTCCTCCGTCGCCATCGAGCCATCGCCAACCAACCCGACATCGCCCACCATTGTCGCTGTTGTCCCAAGCTTGTAGCCACCACCATTGTCGCCAACAACCCCCAGCAGCCCACCGCCGACGAGCTCAAACCAGTGAGCTCATTGCAGAAAACTACAGTTCGGAGCCAACTTCGCACGCGTTTTTCGGCCAACTCCGACCTCCGTTCCCGTCGATTCCTTCGCCAGTGCGTAGCCCTTCGTGTTGTCTATCATACGGTATATTCCTTTCACTTAGGCTCCCTCTACACCTCGTTATACTCGTTTGAATATCACACATCGCATTAACACTCTAATTGTAATTTTAGCCGTCGATTCCGCAAAACCCGTCGTAACGCTGTGCAACCACCCCAACGACCCCCTCTACAGTCCACGATATACCCAAGGCAAGATCCCACTTGCTCATATCTGAATTTTATATTTATTATGAATTATCTATAATTTTAGATCTGTTAATACTTATCTGCGTGGGTTGTTTGCTAAATAATATTGATTTAAATCATAGTTGTGTGATAAATAGTATTTTAGAATAATTATTATAAATTTAAAAGAATTTATTTCGGTAGCAAAATCATTTTTGGATAATTATTGTAGGCGTATAAAACTCCCTATAGGTCCCTTAACACAGCTCGGCACAGTGATTCGACAAATCAACAAACCATCTGGTGACGTATCTAAACACGATCGTTAGTCCACAACACCGAAGCCCAGTGACACGCGACGAAGCGGATTAACGAGGCTACGAGGCTAACGAACCGCACGCAAACAACGGAATAAATCCACTCGCGTGCAGAATCAAGCTAACGATTCGATGAATCAACGAATCATCCAACCGTAGAGTCCACCACATCAATCAAGATCGGGAACGGACTCGAACGAATCAAGATCAAATCAAGATCGGATCCAAACTCAAACTCGAACACCGAAGCGGATTTACTGCCAAATCAGGATTCAGATCAACAAATCAGAGTCCAGATCAATAAATCAGAGTTCGAATGAACCATGAAACTGGAAAACGGGCGAAACGGCAAAACTACGAACACCCGGAGGGCTCGGTGGCCGAGTCACCTGGTGGCTCAGCCAAAACCGAGCCACCAAGAGGTGGGGGGGTGGCCGCGCCACCCCCTGGTGGCTCAGTGGCCGAGCCACCACCTGGTGGCTCGGCCAAAACCGAGCCACCAGGAGGTGGCCGGCCACCTTCGCCCGGGGCACAGTGAAGGTTGCCTATAAATAGGCTAGGGGGGGTCATTTGTAGAGGTTGGATTTTGGAGAGCCGAAACTCTGCTGGATTAAGAACTCGCCTTCGGATTTTCAAACTTAGAAGACTCAGACTCTCAGATCTGGTTCTTGGCGATCATCCTCGCTACATTAGGTAGGAGTTCAAGAGAGATCAGATCTGAGATCTTCATGGTTTCCCTCCGGATCAAAGCTTGACCTTTGATCCCGAGAAGAGTCTCGATTTTGCTTGCTCGATTTTGATACTTGGGCTATTATTTCCTTGGCGAAATAATTCCCTCGGTTGTTATTTCCTTGGCGAAATAACACCTGCCATACCGTGTAGATCCGACCGGATCTAGATCACGCGGTGGTCCACGGATAAACCCCGGCGCAGGCAAAGAACCCACGCAAGCGAGTGACCGCAAAACAGGAGCTCGTGATTCGTTCAACATAGAAGGAAAAAGTTGTAATTTTTATTTCTTTTTTGATTTCGTTGTAACCGGATCTTATAAAAAGACCGGATCTTTGTAACCGATAAACTGTTACTAAAGGGTACGATGAATTCAATGAAAGCCACAATTTTTCCTGTGAACAATCTGGCGACCACAGTGGGAGCCGACGATCTCGCTGCCGAGATCGAAGCGTCGCAGCCGCGGATCTCAATCCCGGTCGTGGAGGAGGTCGAGTACGAATTCGACCAGCAGAAGTTCGAGGAGTACCTGTCATCCTCGTTCGGATCTACCTACCCCCGCAAGTCCAAGAAGTTCTCCTCCAAGAGAAAAGCTCATTGGTATGAAGACGTAGAAAACACCAACGAAGATCTCGCCCCGTTTGATGCCAAAGTTGCATCGGGTGAGATTCTCCCAACCTTCAACCAGGTCAGATCTATTCTGGCCAACTCTTCCACCGCAGAGGGCGTGGTGACTCTCTCGAAGAGAGCCCGTCAAAGACAACGTCAACGCTTGGCGCGACAATACGCAAAGGCGATGGAATCCGTAGACGGAGTCCGCTACAAGGCGGATCTGAAGAACAAGAGAGGCAAACAGCCTCAACAACCGATGAACGGCAGCTCTTATAAGCCGCCAACGATGGAATGGCTCTGTGTCAAACGGAATCGTTCGACACTGGAGGATCGCATTCTCAAGCACCACGCACTGTCGGCACAGGCACGGGCTCAAGTCGAAGAAGCCCGTAGAAAGCTGCAGAAAGAAGTAGCCAAGAAACCGCCACCAACTCGCCAAGTATGAAAGCCTAAGTCTGAAACGGCGATTCAGGCTAAAAAGCAACCATTGTAGCTTTCGACAAAGGTTCCACCTCCGGCCAACCAACCTAAATCGCCGGGAGATCCCGCAGGACCGTCCCAGAAAAGGAGGTCAGTTTTGGAGCGCCTCGGTCCACTTCCTGAGGAACAATGCAAAACTCCAGCTCAAGGATGTTTGGGCCCACTAAAGAAGCTCCGAACAAATCAACATGCTGGGAATCACCGCCACTCTCAGCATGATAAGGAGTTTATGACAGATAAGCGCACCACTCTGCGCATTGAAGTCCAGGAGCCCACCGAAAACTCATGCCCACAAAGGCGTGTTTCAAGACGCGTGACTCTTGAGAGCCCAAGGAAGGCAGTTCATCCTCAGAAGGAAGCGTTGTCATCTGATGATGATAGCGTTATACCTGAGAAATCGTGCTAACACACGATAGGTTACTCCGATCCTCAAACTGACGAGTTGTACTATCGTGTTGGTGGTATGAATAAAACCAGAAAGAGGAGTCCTCGAAAGTCAGAAACTCAGTGCCCCTGTTCCAAACTCATTCGGGCAGTATTGTCTGAGTGCAGATGCACCAATGCAGTCCCCGAAAGAGTTTCGGTTTTCGAGAGACTCAGTAGCAAAACGTCAAAACCAAGGCCTAGGCGTTTCCAACGAAGAAGAATGGTGGTTGAAGATGGAGAATTTTCGAGGGTCACCGCTAATATGACCATCAAAAGGACATCGACGCAAGGTAATCCCGAGTCGATTCCGGAAATACCTTGGCGTGTAACTCGTCTGCAGTCCGGAGCCATCATACGAGCAACCTATGGTAGGGTTTGGACAAGACTGCCTTCAAAAGATGAAGAATTGGATGCCTACTCTGCAATCGCATCAGATAACACAGTGTCTAGCGAAGGATAACCCTGCGAGTCATTTATGATAAGCGCGGAACAAGTGGCTAAGATGCTCGAAGAAGCTATGGCCAAACAATAGGAGAGCTTCAGGTTCAAAATGCAAATGGCCATGCAGAATATGAGGGAGATGCATGACCAACAGATCCAAGCACTGACAAACCGGCAAGGCGAACCGAGTCGCCGTAACCAGGTTAACCAGGAAGATGAGGACACGCATGCGGATGAAGCTCACAATGCCAATACTCCTCCCATCAATGTAGGGGGTAGTAATGAGAATGCTAGCGAAGATACAAGTGAAAGTTTGAAGATTAAAAATCTCGAGAGCAAAATCAATACATTGATTTCCGCTCAAGAGATAAAGAAGATACGCATTCCTTGTCCATACCCGAGAGAATGGGAATCAATCCCATATCCGGCGAAGTTCAACCTAATCAACTTCACACCGTTTGATGGGAAGGGTTCACCCACTCAGCATGTGATTTACTTTAAATCACACTTGGGGGTTATTTCTGGTAACGAACCTCTGATGGTACGGTCCTTCGTTGGCACTCTTCGTGGAGCCGCCTTCGATTAGTATCGCCGCCTCAAACCAGGAAGTGTGAACAGCTGGGACGATATGGAGACTAAGTTCCTCACCAATTTCTTCGATGATGACATCGAGATATCTATCGGGTCGTTGCTCGACGAGAAACAGAAAGACGAGGAATTAGTGGATACCTTCGTCAAAAGGTTCCGGAACAAGGCGATGAATTGTCGGGACCCGATCACGGAAGAGTTCATTCTCCAGACTTGCCACAACAACCTTGCATTGGACGTGTTGGAAGCAATGGGGACAGCACCGTCCAAAACGTGGAAGGATTTGAAGGTCCGAGGGGAAGAAGCCGAGCGATTCCTCATAAGGAAGAAGGCGGAGAGAGGCCAGCAAGCGACGAATGCTCCAACGCAGAATTTCAACCCAAGGGGGAAAGGTAAGGCACATGCTGATGCAGTTGATGCTAATCAAACTTTTCAATTGCAACCTCAGCAACAGCAGCAGCGGAAACAACGACCTCAGAAGTAGAAATCTTCGGAGCCAAGGTTTCCTAAAGTTTACTCCTTCAAAGATGATGAAGTTCCCGGCATCTTCAAGTACCTATTAGAGAATAACAAAATCCAGCTGCCAGCGATCGTGGATCAGGAAGGGGCCAGCAAAGTGATGGATCCGAAGTACTACACGTACCATAGAGCGGTCCATCACCCTACGAGGTCATGCTACCACCTTAAGGATAAGATCCAGGCATTAATTGATGTGGGCGTCATAACCCCGAAACCGTCCAAGAACGTAGGAGCAAATGCAGTATCAATCAGCTTCGGATCGGTGCCCACAACATGGTTTGAACCAAAGCGCATCACCAAAGTAGGAATGAAGACGGTGAACGACGACCCATACGGACAGCGCCAAAAAGGACCGGTGCCACACACAGCCCCAAACGGCGAAATCCTCTGGGTCCATCCTGATCTTATTGGACACGAGCAGTGGGCGACTTCCTCGACCAGAAAGGGTAAAGGTAAGGCCTGCAACACTACTTCCGCAATCTTCGAAGAGGATGGTGATGAAGCTCCTACCTTCCCGATCTCCGAAGAAGAACAAGAGGTTTTTGCCACAAGAAGTGGAAATCAGTATCACTTCAACTATCCGTCACCTAATGATCAGTTAGCTGAACAGGGGGTGACTAAACGGGGACCAGCCAAAACTCTCACGGAGCTGGGGGTGATTGCAGTTCCTAAACCGGTTGAAGATACTCGACGATAGCCGGCGGATAAACAGAAAGAAAAGAAACCCCAGGAGGTGCAGAATCCGAAGCAGTCTCGTTTCAATCGTCCGATTGGAAGAGATAAACCGGAGAGCTCGAACACTCTGCGCATTTTTGATATTATGGCTCAACTAGCTAATATTCCAGCACGGATAACACTGTATGAGTTGCTGCGGTTGTCTAAAGAGACCAGGAAAGCCTTACAAGAGGCCTTAGCTGATTTAGAAGCATTCCTTACTCGGATCAAGCCGGTACCGGAAGAGCCAGAACCATTAACTCAACACTATAATATAGCGGCTAAGAACCTTCCCTGCATTACTTTCACCAAAGAGGATATGCAGACGAAGAATTCGAACTATGATCGGCCCCTATACTTTATCGAGTACATTGGCTCCAGCGAAGTCAACCGAATCCAAGTGGATCCGGGTTCCGCTGTGAGTATTATGCCGCTTCGCTTGATGCATAGCCTCGGCATTCCAGTCAGTAAATTAGCGTCTACAGGCACTGTTATTTACGGATTCAACACTAGCAGGTCAAGGCCGTTGGGGAAGATCCGGATAAAATGTCAAATGGGTGATCTGAAGATGGAGGTCACATGTTACGTGATTGACGCTGAGACATCATATAACTTACTACTGGATCGGCCTTGGATCCATAGTAACGTTATAGTTCCCTCCACTCTACATCAGTGTTTGAATATGTCAACACTGATGGTAGGGTCAGGACGGTGGTCGCGGATAAGCAACCATTTAAAGGGTTTGAGAATTATTTCACTAATTCTCTCCTTTATGGTAACGAATCCGATACTGAACCATCGGCCCAGGGCACGGATAGCGGAGAAAAAGATGATTCCGAAGCCGGATTTGATTACAATGGAGGTTTTATTTTAAATGACATTGTACCATTTGTAATCAATCTTGACGATGAACAATCGTCAGATGGTAGTTGTAACTGGCAACTTGCCAATAATAAAATAAAAGATGATTTAGAGTACCCACTGTCTCTTGATGAAGTGATAAAGGGATTATACAATAATCCTGATTGATATACGCCACTCCAATCGTCTTATGTAACAAAGAAACACCTCCAGCATTCTTTTGGAACAACCCTGATCGTTCCTGCCAAAACAAGAGGCGAAAAGAAGTGATTTACGGTAAAGGAGAGAATTTTCCGTTACCAGATCATTTCCTAAGAGAAGATAAGGATAAAGACAAACCTGGTCGACATTTATCTAAGTATAGTCCGGAAGCGCGCAAGCTCATGGAAAAACAGGGATATGATTTCACACTCGGAGAAGGTTTATACTTCGATCGAGGTTCCCGCATTCCAGCCAAAGCAGCATATGTACCAAAAGGGAAACCAGATGATTATTATAAATTCAGACGAGGATTAGTGTATGTCTCTTCTTCAGAAGACGAGTGTTGCTGGTTAATCAATAACCAATCATCTAAGCAATACAAGGATGGGTACTCGTCGGATTCCTCGGAATGGGATTCCGATACAAGTCTGGGGGAAGTATTCAAAGCCCTAATGACGAACATGACTACAGCTGATCCATCCACAATGGAGGACAATGATCAAATGCCAACGTGGGAAGACCCATGGGTTCATCACCTGAACATGCAGTACGGAGATAGGTTTGAACAGAGGGAACCCCCTACTGAGGATAAAATAGTCCAAATTAACATGGGCGATGAGGCCAACCCAAAGCCCATATTCATTAGCGATAGTCTTCCCCCAAATGAGAAGGACGAATTAATTGCTCTCATCAGGGAATACATTGACGTCTTCGCTTGGAACTATGAGGACATGCCAGGGCTCGACCCTAATGTGGCAATGCACCGCCTCGATATCAAGTCGGATGCTAAACCTGTCAAACAACAGCAGAGACGGTTTCGTCCGCAGATTATGGAAGCCATCGAGGCAGAAGTTAAGAAATTGATCGACTCAGGATTTATCCAAGAGGAGCAGCATCCAGACTAGCTAGCCAATATCGTCCCAGTCATGAAAAAAAATGGTAAAATCAGAATTTGCATTGACTTTAGGGACCTGAATGCGGCATGTCCAAAAGACGACTTTCCTCTCCCAATCACGGATGTCATTATCGATAATATATGCGGATTTGAGAGAATGTCCTTTATGGATGGCTTTTCAGGATATAACCAAATCAAGATGCACCCGGATGATAAGAAGCATACAGCGTTCAGAACACCCCTTGGTGTCTTCTGCTACACGGTGATGCCTTTCGGTCTAAAGAATGCAGGCGCCACGTACCAACGAGCAATGACGAAGATTTTCTAAGAACATCTCAGGAAAACAGTCGAATACTACGTTGATGATTTGGTTGTAAAAAGCCGCAACAAAGAAGATCACATCAAGGACTTGAAGACGATGTTCGATCTCATGTGGAGTCATCAATTGAAGATGAACCCCACTAAATCCTTCCTTGGAATGTCCAGTGGAAAATTCCTTGGATTCTTCGTCACCACTAAAGGCATACATATTGATCCTGACAAGGTGAAAGTGATACATGAATTGTAGCCCCCGAGAAATCTAAGAGAACTCAGAGGATTGCAAGGGCGTTTAGCTTACATCCGGCGGTTTATCTCAAATCTTTCTGGGAAGTGCCAACCGTTCTCTAAGCTAAACAAGAAAGGTGTGTCATTTATTTGGGACGATGCTTGCTAAAAAGCACTCAAAGATATCAAGAGATATCTGACGAATCCTCCTATTCTCGTTGTGCCAAAATCAGGTAAACCGTTCTTGATTTACATTAAGGCGATGAACCATTCGATAAGTGCTTTATTAGCACAAGACGATGATAATGGTCACGAACAGACAGTTTATTACTTAAGTCGGACTTTGGTAGGCGCTGAGTCCCGATATCCGATAATTGAGAAAGAATGCCTCGCGTTGGTATTCGCAGTACAAAAGATGCGACATTACTTGGTCGGACAGATGATTTATGTCATTTCTAACGTTAATCCAGTACGGGTATTTATGACGCAACCGGGTTCGATGAATTGGCGTCTAGCAAAGTGGGCCCTTCTCTTGTCCTAATATGATTTGCACTTCAAACAGCAGAAGTCGGTCAAAGGACAAGCGATTTGTGATCTTTTGGCAGCAAACCCGACAAAGGATACGACAGAAGTATATGATGACTTGCCGGATGAAACCCACGAGGTTAACACCACCTCGCATCAACAAGTATGGCAATTGTACTTCGATGGTGCTTCAAGAGCAGCTAATATGGCAATAACCCCTGGATGTTCTAAAGTCTCCTCCGGAGTTGGAGTTGTCTTAGTTTCCCCGGGGAAGCATGTGATGCCTCGGGCTTATTCACTGACTGATCCATATTCCAATAACGTAGCCGAGTACAACACACTCCTCATTGGACTCAGTTTTGCCAAGGAGCTGGGGGTCGAATATCTCGAAGCTTTTGGGGATTCTCAATTGATACTCAACCAAGTCCGTGGAGAGTATGAAGTCAGGAACCAAGACCTGATTCCGTACCATCAGGAGGCCGTCAAAATGGCAGATTCTTTTGAAGAATTCTTTATTGAATACATCCCTCGTCTCCAGAACGCTTATGCGGATGCACTGGCAGCACTAGCGGTATCACTTGCGCAGCCTCCTGAAACTGAACTGCTAGTCACATTAAGATCACATCAACTCTGCATACCCATATACAATATGGATATCGAAGAAGAAGATGACAGAAACATAAATGCCAAGGAGGTGAATTCAACTCAAATCGGGTCTGAGTCCCGAGATTGGCTTTTTCCTATCATTGACTACGTCTAATATGGTATTTTACCAGAGGATGTAAAAAAAAGGGAATCAATCCGTCGAAGAGCACCAATGTTCTTCTATAATACCGAGACCCGTAGTCGAGGGTATGATGAGTTGCTACTCCGATGCCTTTCGAACGAAGAAGCAGAAGAAGTTCTTAAGGAAGCACACGAAGGAGAATGCGGTACGCATCAGCCTGGTCCCAAACTGTATGATCACATCAGGAGAATGGGACATTTTTGGCCAACAATGGTTCGTGACGAAATCGAATATGCCCGAGGATGTCACGCCTGTCAAGTACATGCAAATTATATGCACCAACCACCGGAGCAATTACACACGTCAACCACATCTTGGCCATTCGAGACATGGGGTATGGACATTGTCGGTCCTATTTTTCCCCCTTCAGTCAAAGGTGATCGATTTATTCTCACAATCACGGATTATTTTTCAAAGTGGGCTGAAGCGATTCCGCTTAAAGAAGTGAAGACGAACAACGTCATCAATTTCATCAAATATCACGTCATATATCGACACGGAGTGCCAAGACGGATCATTCATGACAACGGTCCGTAGTTCATAAGCAACGCTTTCGTCAGGTTTTGTGACAAGTTCAAAATTCAAGATGTTTCGTCAACAGCTTATTATCCCGCTGCGAATGGATTAGCTGAGGCTTTTAACAAGACGATCATTAAGATCCTGTCAAAGCTCGTGAAGACCAATAAATGAGACTGGGATGATAAACTCGGTGAAGCACTCTGGGCTTATCGTACCACCATACGCACACCTACAGGAGCTACCCCATATTCGTTGGTATACGGATGTGAAGCTGTGCTACCACTGGAAATTCAAATCCTATCCCTTCGGATTGCTCTCGCAACTGAAATGATGACGGAAGAACAACATCAGAAACGTCTCGAAGAACTCGAAATGTTGGATGAAAGGCGCTTGGAAGCTCAACAACACATTGAGTTTTATCAAGCCAGAATATCTAGGGCTTTTAACAAAAGAGTCCGACAGAGAAGCTTTAAGGAAGGAGATCTGGTCCTCGCTGCTCGCCGATCGATAATCCTCAATTCCAAGAAGAAAGGTAAATTTGAACCCAAATGGGAAGGACCGTTTGTGATAGACACAGTCTACTCAAACGGCGCATATCGCCTCATTTCTTTAGAGGGCGTCAGGTAATTAATGCCAATAAATGAGAAGTTCCTGAAAAAGTACTATCCCTAGTACATTCGGGATAACCCATTTATCGGGAAGTTCCTCGAAGAATATTACACTTAATATTCTAGAGGATAACCCAAAATTGTTTCTACCACCAAAATCCCTCACTGATCAATTTTAATTGACAGTGAGTCCACCAAAACTGTCTTTCTGGTTTAAGCCACCAACAAATTCCCCTCTTGATTCTTTCCACGAACAAGAGGCCCACTTTCAATTCAGAGCCTCCTTTCGATAAACGAAAGAACTCCCCACTTTTCTCTTTGGTTAAACCTCTTCATGGTCATAACCAAAGTTGAAATTTCATTTCGATAAACGAAAAACTCATCTAGATAACCGATCCTATAAAAGGTAAGCTTATTTAGATCTTCCGGATTCTCAGAGTGGAGATCCCACTTCTAGTTTTTTTCTTGCACTGGAAATAGAATATAAAATTCTTCCTTTCCAGAATCAAGAAATAGAATATAAAATTCTTCCTTCCTTGTTCGGGGAATAGAATATAAAATTTTTCCTTTCCCACACCAATCCTTTTCCAAGAATTTAGGATTCATCTTAGGAAGTTTATCCCGAATCCTAAGCAGGGATAAGTCTGCGCCTAACACGCGTTGCCGGTTTAGTTTTTCTCCGTAGAAGAAGATACCAGAGTTTGATTCTAGGGTATTTCATCCTGAAACCTAAGCAGAGATAAGTCTGCGCCTAACACGCGCCGCCGGTTAGTTCTTAACCGTTAAAAAGAACACTCGCCCACATATTTAACATTGTGGCAGGTTGTTATTAATAACACTAAAATCCATGCCTTATTCGCATGGGGAATTTCATCCTGAATCCTAAGAAAGGATATGCTGACGCCTAACACGCGCCGCCGGTTTAGTCTTTCTCTGCAGAAAAAGATACCAGAGTTCAATTCTGGGTATTTTATCCTGAAACCTAAGCAGGGATAAGTCTGCGCCTAACACATGCCGCCGGTTAGTTCTTAACCGTTAAAAAGAACACTCGCCCACATATTCAATATTGTGACAGGTTGTTATTAATAACACCAAAATCCATGCCTTACACGCATGGGGAATTTCATCCTGAATCCTAAGAAAGGATATACCGACGCCTAACACGCGCCGCCGGTTTAGTCTTTCTCCGCAGAAAAAGACACCAGAGTTCGATTCTGGGGTATCTTATCCTGAAACCTAAGTAAGGATAAGTCAGCGTCTAATACATGTTGTCGGGTAGCTTATTCCCGTAACAATGGCGAAGTCTACGTATTCAAAGTCGTAGCAAAGAGTCTAAGGGAGTTCATTCCGTTAGCACAACATCACATGCGGAACGGATTTAGACAATCCACATGCTAGCCCGACTCGAACGGTAGTCGGTAAAGGCTAATCAAATCCATTGAAGGCTGGGGGTTAGCCAAGAATCCTAAAGTCAACGCCTAACACGCGTTGCCGGGTAGCCTATTCCCGTAACAAATGGTAAGGTCTATGTATTCAACATCATAGCACAAAAATCTAAAGGAGTTCATTCCTTTAGCACAACGTCACATGCGGAACGGATTAAAACAATCCGCATGTAAGCCCGATTCAAACGATAATCAATAAGAGCATGTCAAATCTGTTGAGGGCTGAGGATTTGCCAAAAATCCTAAGTCAACGTCTCATACACGTCGCTGTTTAGTCTTTTCACAGGAGAAAGACGAAGTCTACGTATTCAATATCGTAGCACTAAAAGGGTTAACTCTTTTAGCTTAACATCACATGCGAAACGGACTTAAACAATCCGCATGCTAGCCCGACTCAAACGGTAGTCGGTAAAGGCTTATCAAACCCGTTGATGGCTGAGAATTTGCCAAAAATTCTATAAATACGAGTCATTGATGCATCAATTCTATAGATTGGTCTCGTGACTCAAGTATCTGGCACGCTCCAATTCCTTAAGAACCTAAACTGTGTATACTCCAGCAGACATACGAGTATAAACTGTGTCGAACGCCGGACAACGCGTCACAATAAAGCTCAAACGCCGGACAATGCGTTGTAAATGAAGACCCAACGCCAACAATCGAGGGTCAGTTCTATGTTGAAACAGTAAGCACGAGCTAAAGATGATAAAAAAATCAGGAGTTGACTTCAAGTTCAAAATTCCAACAAACGGTCAGACAATAAAGGCAGCACCGGAACACTTACAGACATTCGACGAAGCACCGAATAGCCTGGAGGATTGAAGGAATCAAGAATAGGAGCCATTCTAAACATCCCGTCATAACCGATTGAAGGTTGGGACAATCATATCCAAAGTATTCCAGACTCTTCTATAAAAGAATGAGGCTGAAATACTTTGGAGGGGGTATCTGTAGGCGTATAAAACTGCCTATAGGTCCCTTAACACAGCTCGGCATGGTGATTTGACAAATCAACGAACCATCTGGTGACGTATCTAAACATGATCGTTAGTCCACAACACCGAAGCCAAATGACACGCGACGAAGCGGATTAACGAGGCTACGAGGCTAACGAACCGCACGCAAACAACGGAATAAATCCACTCGCGTGCGGAATCAAGCTAACGGTTTAATGAATCAACGAATCATCCAACCGTAGAGTCCACCACATCAATCAAGATCGGGAACGGACTCGAACGAATCAAGATCAAATCAAGATCGGATCCAAACTCAAACTCGAACACCAAAGCGGATTTACTGCCAAATCAGGATTCAGATCAACAAATCAGAGTCCAGATCAATAAATCAGAGTTCGAATGAACCATGAAACTGGAAAACGGGCGAAACAGCAAAACTACGAACACCCGGAGGACTCGGTGGCCGAGTCACCTTGTGGCTCGGCCAAAACCGAGCCACCAGGAGGTGGCTCAGTGGCCGAGCCACCTCCTAGGTGACTCGGCCATGGCCGAGCCACCCCCTGGTGGCTCGGTGGCCGAGCCACCACCTGGTGGCTCGGCCAAAACCGAGCCACCAGGAGGTGGCTCGGTGGCCGAGCCACCTCCTGGTGGCTCGGTGGCCGGCCACCTTAGCCCGGTGCACAGTGAAGGTTGCCTATAAATAGGCTAGGGGGGGTCATTTGTAGAAGTTGGATTTTGGAGAGCCGAAACTCTACTAGATTGAGAACTCGTCTTCGGATTTTCAAGCTTAGAAGACTCGGACTCTCAGATCTGGTTCTTGGCGATCATCCTCGCTACATTAGGCAGGAGTTCGAGAGAGATCAGATCTGAGATCTACACGGTTTTCCTCCGGATCAAAGCTTGGCCTTTGATCCCGAGAAGAGTCTCGATTTCGCTTGGTCGATTTTGATACTTGGGCTATTATTTCCTTGGCGAAATAATCCCCTCGACTGTTATTTCCTTGGCGAAATAACACCCGCCATACCGTATAGATCCGACCGGATCTAGATCGCGTGGTGGTCCACGGATAAACCCCGACGTAGGCAAAGAACCCACGCAAGCGAGTGACCGCAAAATAGGAGCTCATGATTCGTTCGACATAGAAGGAAAAAGTTGTAATTTTTATTTCTTTTTTTTGATTTCGTTGTAACCGGATCTTATAAAAAGACCGGATGTAACCGATAAACTGTTACTAAAGGGTATGATGAATTCAATGAAAGCCACAATTTTTCCCACGAACAATTATATCAATTAAAAAGAATTTATTTGAGAACAAAATCATTTTAGAAAAATTATAATAATTTAAAAGGAATTATCTTGGAAAAAGAATCATTTTAAAATAACTATAATAATTTTTAGAAATTATCTTGTGGAAGAAATTATTTTAGAATGATAAATATTTTAAAAAAAAGAAATTATTTTGGGAAAATGGACTATTTTGAATTAATGAGAATTTATCTTATAAAAAAGTTATTTTTTTAAATTTATGAATTTATTATTAAAAGATTATTTTTAGAATTATTATATTGAGAAAAGAATTTATTTTAGAAAAAAGAATTATTTTGAAGTAAATAAATTATTATTTTAGAAGATTATTTTAGAACAATTTTATGATTCAAATTCTTAATCTTGATTATCTGATATGATATTATGGTGCATGATTAGTTGCATTTATTGTTCCTTGTTATGATTGAGAATCGTTAGGAGTTTATGACTGTAGTGACCTGTGTGACATGAATAAGACCTAGAGACTTGTGTATTGTTGACTTAGCAAAACGTGAAGAGTTGGGATGGGAAAGTCCGTGTTCATGTGATCGGATAAGACTGTTGATATATCGTCCAGGCTCATCCCATGATCTTGTGTAGCATTGGGGTTGGTTTGTTGGGTCAAAGTGAAGCTTGTGTAGTCACTTTGGTCCGTGATTTGATATTCACCCGAGTTTAGCTTGAGTTCGGACCAGGCTGAAATCGGATTGCGTGCAGCCCTCTGACCGATCTTGTGTAGCGGCGTATTGGGTGCACGTAGGGGATTTGTGAACAGTCAGTTATCCGTTGATATGAGCATTGACTCTGTGTGAGATGTGAACCAGCGACCTGTTATAGGATGGCTAGTTACATGACCTTGTTTCTTGGCTATGTATGAATTCTTGTGAGATACGGACCAGTTATGTTTCTCTTCATACATAGATCGGGATTAATATTTAATTATCTATAATTTGAGACATATGGTATATATATGAGGGTTTCCTTGTTTGGATTATTTCGCTCGACGTACTACGTCTCTTGTTATAGATTTTTAAATATTAATTCCATCTAGTGTATGACTCTGTACTTGGATGATTATTCTAATCGCTAGCTGCATGATCGACTTGTTACTTGGTTAATTTTCTTAGATTTATTCTGATTATTCTATTTTATAGTAGTAAATTATTTTAGATTTTTAGTATTTTAGTTGCATGTTTCCATTGTTGTTATCATTATTGCATTGGTTGCACGACCGTTCTATTCTTCCTTTTGGGATCTTGCCGTGTGCAATGCACGCTGACGTACTCCTTTTCTCTCGGGATGTACGTCAGATTTAGAGGACGGACAACTACAGTTCGGAGTAGTACAGGAGCCAGAGGATCCTCTGCAGGAAGGCTTTGCAGACGAAGCAGAAGAACAAGTCGAAGCTTAGTTACCTCTTTATAGTTAATTAGCTGATGATCCTAGTTTACCTTCCAGTACTTTATTTCTGTTGGTCGATGTACTATTTTTATATTCCCTAGTATTCAGATCGTTTTGTATAAGGGCATGTTTGGCCCGAATATTATGTCTGGGATGATATTGTTGGCCTTCTTGTTTTGATGATGTTTAACAAACAATTTACTTCTAATGTTGTTTGTCTAGTGTTTGTGTATTCCTATGTATTGTAGACAAACAACGTTGTTGGAGGATGGATGGAATTGCGCTTCAACGATGAAATCCAATGGAGGTTGGCGGAAATGTCGGGTTGAAGACTTGCAATTCATGTTAAAGATCCAAGTCAAGCTTCATCCGCAAGTATACCAAGATAGAGCTTCGTTGAAGATCATCAAGCTTGGGTAATTTAGTTTAGGTTTTATATTATGTGTGTTAGTACTTTAAGCTCAATTATATACACACATACACGTTTTGGTTTTTGTATATATATAGTTATATATATACATATATGTTTTGGTTTAGCTATATAGATATGAAACAAATTTACATTCATATATATAATTATATGTTTCATACTCTATTGCGTTTTTGAAAACATTGCATATAATATGTAATTTTGTGAAAATACTATCTTATTAGTTTATAGACTTCAATATCAGTTTATACATGTTTACTAAGTCTATAACAACATTTCATAAGGTTTCAAAATGTTGTTTGAGTCAAAATATCAAATATCAATTTCCATGTTTTCATGTTTTTGAACATATTTGCAAAATGATGATATTTTTTCATTTGGGAAGTCCTTTTTCGAAACTAGTCGTTGTAGCATGTTTATTATCATGTCTACAATCATTCCCCAAAGTTTTACATTTTTTGGAATTTATTTGATATTTTTAAACAGGGTTTCAAAATCAGCAAAACAGGTTTTAGTTTTCTGGAATGTCAGAAATCGGTCGACCGCACCGGTCGACCGAACCTGAGCTCATAATCTCACTGGGCTGACAGAAAGCTGTCGGTCGACCGGTACGGTCGACCGATGAAATTTTCGGTCGACCGACGAATTTTTTCGGTCGACCGACGGGCGCTCTCTCAGCTTCCAACGGCTAGTTTTATTACCGTTGCTGGGGGCTTTTTGGTCTTTCTGTTTTGGGATTTTGGCTGAGCTTTGAGAGGGTATAAATACCCATTGCTGATGTCTTTTCAAGAGTGAATCAAGAAGTTTTTAAACAAGTTTTTTTTAACAAGGTTTAAGTGCGTTTAAGGGTTTGTTTAGTTTGGTTTTTGGAGTTTGCTGTTCAAAGAGGAGTTTGCATCACCAGTTGAGGATTTCATCCTCAAAATCTTCTCATCCTCTCTTTGTATTTATAGAGAAGTTTCCTTAACTCTATTTCCTAGCATTTCTACTATTGTATTTCATATCAATCGTATTGCTAGTTCTTATTGAGTTAAGTTTTTATTTATATCTCCTTGTTTACACACACAACCATTGAGCTTATCGTATTTGCATACATTATATAATTAGGTTGTGGGATTGTGTGACATTGAGTTGAGCTTAATTGAGTTCTCATATTGTTTAGAGAACAATCAATTGATTTATATTGTGCTTATTGTGAGATCACTTTGTAATACACTTGTACACCGAGTGAGGAGTGTGTGGTGAGAGTCGGGGATCGTCCCAAGAGGAGTGGCGTCGGTTGACGTGCCTAGGGAGAGGTTGTAACCGAGCACTTGAGGGAGACACGGCTAGGTCCAACACTTAGTGGGTGTAGAGTGTGATTACAAGAGTGTGAGTTGTAGAGTTTTCGGTTAGCTAGAAAACCGAGTGTGTAGAAGAAGTTCCGGCTTCCAAACCGGATTGTGTTAGTGGATTTCTCCCCGGGAGTGGGGAGCGGAGATGTAGGACGGAAGGTCCGAACTCCGTGATCATATTGTGTGTTTGAGTGTGCTTTGGCGTTCATTCATATTCATGCTCATATCTTGTATCGCCCTTGTCATTAGCTCATTAGTTATATGATCCACTATCTTGTTTAGATTGTTTACCCTTGTGTTAGTTGACATATCCTTGCATATATCATATTGAATATCTCTTTGGTAGGATATATCATCTTGTGTTGGTTTATATATCCTTGCACCCATTTCTATCATATAGGATATATCACCTTGTGTATATTGCATATTCTTGCACATAACTCTTTGTATATCTATCTTGCAAGAATACACTTGTTAATTAATTTTAATTGGTATTTAAATCGGATTAGATTAGCATAAGACCCTAATCACCCCCCCTCTAGGGTCTAACAGATATTTCAGTTATGATATGTATCATTTTGTTCTGAGTTATTATTATATTCTCGCTACTGTGATCGGAGACCTGTGCCTTCGCTTTATATTTGCTTGCCGCTTAGCGTATTAGATTGAGCAGAAGGGGTCTAGTACTTATTTCTTCTCAGTCTAATATGTCGCGGGCTTGTTCATGTTCTGATTCCCTGGTATTTTGGGAATCGGGGTGTGACAGGTTTTGTTGGTGGCCTATGCAGGTCATGGTCCCGAGTTCCCACCAGTAAGAATATAATGAATAATTTAGACGTATATCATATTTCATCCATAAGACTATATTTGAACCCTTATTCTATTATCTTAATAACTATGTTTTAGCTCCGATCTTACTAAATTTTAGTTTGATTTTGACCTTAATTTTCTTATTCTCCCTAAAATGATTTTGATCCTCGTTCTTCTCTTTCTTCGCCTTCCCTTCAGAACCATGGTGGGTACACATAGCAATGGTAACCCGTCCCGTAGTAGTGGCCCGCCGCCCGAAGTGGACCCTCGCTAACTTCTGGCAATGATTCAGGGACTAGCGACGAATCAGCAGCATCTGGCCGGGCAGTTTCAACGAGAACCTCAGCACCAGCATCCTCCTCGCTCGGAACCTAGTGTTAGGGAGTTCCGGTATATGCGGCCTCCTTCTTTCTCTGGTGCCGAGGGACATCTAGCAGCAGAGGAGTTCTTGAAGGTCACTGAGACCATTCTTATGGTGACCCACATTGCACCTGTAGAATGGGTGGACCTTATGAATATTCAGCTCACCGACACCGCTCGGATATGGTAGGCAGCTGAGAAGACCCACCTTGAGAGACCAATCTTGTGGGAGACGTTCACCGAGCGCTTCAATAGGAAATATTTTCCTTAGTCAGCTCGGGACGAGCTCCTGCATAGATTTGTTGAGCTTAAGCAAGGAGGGCGAACAGTTGATGAGTACGAGGCCGAGTTTTCTTCCTTGAGCCGATATGCTCCCCACTTGGTTACAGACCCTGCGATTAGGAGGCATCAGTTTCAGAAGGCTTGGACAAGTACATTAGGATGGCTCTGGCAGGTCGAGCTTTAGCGACCTATGATGCGGTATTGGATGCAGCACGCGAGATTGAGAGCGTGCATAAGGAACCTGAATACTCACACGTGACTCAGAGCAGGACACCAGCAGCTCCGGCCCGGAATATTGAGCGTCCCCCTCCTAGACAGCAACAGCAGACCCCACAGAGGCAGCAACAGGCCCCACAGAGACAGCAGCATTCTCAGCGTCAGCCATTTCATCAGGCTCACCCCTATCAGCGTCCTGGAGTGCAAACTCGTGGACAGCCTTCGGTGAAATGTTCCTATTGTGGCTACACTGGGCATACCCAGCAGGAGTGCCGCAGGCATCTTCGTCTGTGCTACACATGTGGATCCCCCGATCATGTCAGTCAGGACTGTCCACAACAACAACAGGCCCGTTTGCCCCCACCTCCAGTTCGGGCAGCTCTCCCAACTCCACCTCGACCTGCCCTAGCAGCACCGTCTCAACACAGTGTTGGACCCTAGAGGGGGGTGATTAGGATCTTATGCTAATCTAATCCGATTAAATACCAATTAAAACTAATTAACAACTATATTCTTGCAAGATAGATATACAAAGAGTTGTGTACAAGAATATGCAATATACACAAGGTGATATATCCTATATGATAGAAAAATATGCAAGGATATATAAATAATAAGATATATCCTAACAAAGAGATATAGACAATGTATGTGCAAGGATATAAAACTAACACAAGGGTAAACAATATGAACTAGATAGTGGATATATAAATAATGAGTTATGGACAATGGCGACAAGAAATATTAACATAAGATAAAGTGCGCCAAAGCAAACTCAAACACACGATATGATCACGGAGTTCGGACCTTCCGTCCTACGTCTCCGCTCCCCACTCCCGGGGAGAAATCCACTATCACAACCGGGTTTTCTACGCTCACCCGAATAACGTTTACACCTCACAGTATCGGTTTTCAACGCTCACCGATCAACGTCACTCCTCACACTCGGTTTTTTAGTTCACCGAAAACTTCACAACACACTCGGTTTTCTAGCTCACCGAAAACCTTACACCACTCACAATGTAACAAATATAAATTTGTTCTCTAAACAAGGTGAGAACTCAATGAAAGCACAACTCAATGTCACAATCTCTCACAACCCTAATATACTATGTATGCAAATACAATAAGCTCAAGTGGGTGTGTGTAACAATGAGATATAAATAAAAACTTAACTCAATAAAAACTAGCAATACGATTGATATGAAATACAATAGTAGAAATGCTAGGAAATAGAGTTAAGGAAACTTCTCTATAGATACAAAGAGAGGATGATGAAGTGTTGAAGATGAACTCTTCAATAGCTGATGAAAAGCTCCTCTTTATAACAGCAAACCCAAAATAAACTTAAACCAAACTAAACGAGTTTAAACCCTTGTTTAAAACCTTGTTTAAAAACTTCTTGATTATACTCAAAAGATATCAGCAATGGGGTATATATACCCACTAGAAATTTCAGCCAAAACCACAAAATAAATGACTGAAAAGCCCCTAGAAAGTCAGCTCAGAAAAGAGCCGTTGGAAGCGAACGGTAATATAGGCGGTCGACCGGAAATTCTATCGGTCGACCGACGGAGAGCAAAAACCCGAAAAAACAATCTGGACCATCGTCGGTCGACCGGTGCGGTCGACCGA
>BQKN01062671.1:0-10429 GCA_022839385.1 Asparagus kiusianus
TATGGGATCTCACTTGTCATTATCACATTGCTTTAGCACAGTCTGAGCCTTTAGCAAAAAGGACCAAGGCCTCCATGAGTCTGAAGCAGTTTGCGAACTATTTGTTCAAGAACCTAGAGAACCGTTCTGGCGAGGATATTTGTGAGTTGGCCCCACTTACTCCTTCAGAGGTGAACAGTCTGTTGAAGAAGATTGACGCTCGTTCTTATACCACTAGCAGTCCTGAGGGTGGCTTCCCTGCGAAGACCAAGTTCAGATCTTTCTTATGGCATGCGATCACACCGATCCGGCCGATGACTCTTCTTGCCGGCTTTCTTGCTATCTGGTTGAAGAAGTACGTGGTTCCATACCAGTCTGGCGACGCCTTGCCCTTGGAGGTACTCTATCCAGCGGTTCAGCTTGCCTACAAGAAAGAACTCCCACTTCTTCCGGTGATGGTAGCTGACATTCACCGAGGACTTCGACAGCTTTCTAGTGCCTTCACACGGAAGGAGACCGATTTGCCAGGTCAGATTCCCACTCTTAAGGTGGAGCTTCCGTACGCTTATCTGATGGCCTGGTTCGTCCTCCACCGCTCGGATATGATGTCGGTGCCGAACGCCACAGATCACTCCGTTCCCCTGCTACAGTTGCTTGAGAATAGCAGGTGGGAGGGTCGAGGATTTTCTGATGTCAGACAGCAGCTGCAGGTCCACAAGTGTTGGGTATTCTCCACTTGTTTTCCGTAGTTCTCCGGCCGGTACGGCGAGTGCTTGATAGATGATGAGAGGCCGAGAGAGTATCGGACTCACTTAGACATTGGCTGCTTCAATTGGCTGGTGAACATTAGGCCTGGCTATCTGACTTTTCGGGTGAGGGATCAGTGCTTCATAGAGCCATATCTACCCTGCCGATTCGCTCGCCAGTTTGGCTATGATCAGCTTTACATCGGGAATCCTCGTCAGCAGTTTCGGACCCATAGTGATTTAGTAGACGGTCTCCGTGCATGGTTGTGGACCGTGACTGGCTGTACTGGTGCTAAGTTCAGTCTCCCGAGTATTGATCGGCAGCTGAACCTCACTTTCTTGAGCTGCAAATAGTTACTAGCAGCTAACAAGACTGTCCCCGTGAAGCCGATTGCAGAGATAGAGGCTGAGAAGGCTTCTCAGCTTGATTCCCTTAAGATTCGGGAGAACGCTCGGGCACAAAGGACGCGGAACAAGACTCGCCGGATTGATGAAGAGGGCCAGAGGACATTCAATTCCACAGATGAGGCTTCAGGCGGGGATCCCGAAGATTATGATGACTTTTCCGAGCGAGGTTTGTAATTCATCTTTTATTTCTATCTTGCAGAAGTATTGAAACTGACTATGGTTTGATGTTTCAGGGACCACAGTTGATCAGGATGAAGAGTTTCGTCTTCCTCGCTAGGCGAGACCTTCGATCCCCATTGCTAGGCCGAAGAGATTAGCCCGTAAGCCGCGTGTAGCTCCCCGAGCTTCTGATATGGACCTGGCTAGCGATGATCCTGCCAGTGACGGAGGTAATATCCATCCTGTGAACCATTCTCTTGGTTATTCGGAACATTGACTCACGCTCTTCTATCTCTATATAGGAGTGCGTGGAGAGAATGAGATGAGTCCCGATCCCATTCCCGTATCTCCCGATGAGTTTGACCCACTACCTCATGAAGAGAGGCCTACCGGGGTTGCTGACATTGGAGAGGAGATCAATGTAGGACCCGATTCCGTGAATCCAGGTACATCTAACACTGACACTGTATTTCTTTAGATAATATATCAACGAATTTGTGTATCTTCTAACTGTTCTCTACTTCTTGCTCTTTCAGATAACTTGCAGGAGGCGAATCCTAGAAATGAAGAGGCTGATGCACCCGTGAGAGGTAACTTATTTCCATTAGTTGTAGTCTCTTCACTCTTCTTTGGCACTTATATCTTTTTGTGTCAGATTTCTCCATCGATGACTTTGACGAGGGAAGCTTGTTTGCGGACACTCCCATGATGCGCTACATATATAGCTCTCCTCAGATCGATGACCAGTTACCTAGGGATATGTTTTCTGAGCGCGCCTTCGCTGAAAATCCCGAGGATGGTTTCTTTGAAGGTATGTGTTTCTTTCTGAGTTAATTATAGGACTAGCCAATCTTGACTAATGCAACTATAATGTAACGCCTCTGCGAATTCTGTTTTGAATCTGGCAGGAGCTTTTGTTGAGAAAAACCCTGTTGAGCCGGCTGTGAGACCAACTACACCAGTTGATGCATCTACAGCCGTTACACCTCCACTACCCCCAGCGGATCAAGGGGAAGAAGGTATAAGTTAACTCATTGCAGAGTGTTATTCCTTTTTCTTATTAAGGCTTTTGACGGACTTCTCCCTTTTTTGTGTAGGGCGTTCTTCTCGTCTTCATGTCTTAGTGAAGGAATTGTTATCTGACGACGATCCTGACAAGGTCGTCATCTGCATAGATGTTCGTTCCTTCTTCTCCTTTGTGAATGCTATGATCAGCAAGCTCTTTCACGATGGACTTTCACTTCACCAGTTTAAACCTCTCCTTAATTCCAGAATCAACTTGATAAGGGAAGCAGGATACCCAGATTTGGCGAAGGCCATAGTTGACGATCTCGACTGCCTAGAGCATGAGCTTCAGATGTTTCGTGAGCTTCGAGGTACCGGTGCCTCTTCCTTCATTGCTGCTGAGCTGGAGACCCATTTGCAGTCACTGCGCGAGACTCAGCTTCTTGCTAGTCTTGAGGTTCAGGCGCAGCGAGACCGAGTCGCTCGAGTTGAGACCGGCCTTGCTACCAGATTATCTTCACTTGCCGAGCTCCGCTCTTCTATTACTTCTTGTGGGACCAAGATAGATCAGCTTAGAAGAGAACTCCGCGAAGAAGAGGAGACTTTTGGCATTCTTCAGATGACAGAAGCACAGGACCAGCAGACCTATACGGCTTTGTCCGATGAGTTGAAGTCTTTGAAGCAGAGGCTAGTCGAGATCGAGGAGGCTGCTGCGAAGACTTCGACCGCCACCGAGGAGTCCCTTAGGGCTGAACTTAGGCAAGCTTATGATGAGAAGCTGTCTAAGGTCAGCCAGCAGATTTTTAGCCACAGTCTTGATGTCTGATTTTGTTTATTGAGTGATTTGACTTTTGACTCTTTTAGTGAATTCCCTTTTTATCTTTATTATGATTCGTCATTCCGTTTGAAATGATTGACCACAATATACATAGGATTTTTGGCAAACCCTCAGCCATCAACGGATTTGGTTAGCCTTTACCGACTACCGTTTGAGTCGGGCTAGCATGCGAGTTGTTTAAATCCGTTCGCATGTAACGTTGTGCTCAGAGATTGAATTCTCTGAGACTTTATGCTATGATGTCGAATACATAGACTTCGCCATTGTTACGGGAATAGGCTACCCGGCGACACGTGTGAGGTGTTGGCTTTAGGATTTTTGGCCAACCCCCAGCCTCTAACGGATTTGATTAGCCTTTACCGACTACCGTTTGAGTCGGGCTAGCATGCGGATTATCTAAATCCGTTCCGCACGTGACGTTAAGCTAAAAGAGTTAACTCTTTTAGTGCTACGATATTGAATACGTAGACTTCGTCTTTCTCCTGTGAAAAGACTAAACAGCAACGTGTATGAGACGTTGACTTAGGATTTTTGGCAAATCCTCAGCCTTCAACGGATTTGATGTGCTCTTACCGACTACCGTTTGAGTCGGGCTTACATGCAGATTATCTTAATCCGTTCCGCATGTGACGTTGTGCTAAAGGAATAAACTCCCTTAGACTTCGTGCTACAACTTCGAATGTGTAGACTCTGCCATTGTCATGGGAATAGGCTACCCAGCAACGTGTATTAGACGTTGGCTTATCCCTATTTAGGCTTTGGGACAAAGGACCCCAGAGTCAGACTCTGGTATCTTTTTCTGCGGATAAAGACCAAACCGGCGACGCGTGTTAGGCGTCGACGTATCCTTTCTTAGGATTCAGGATAAAATTCCCCATGCGTGTGAGGCATGGATTTCGGTCTTATTAATAACAACCTGCCACAATATTGAATATGCGGACGGGTGTTCTTTTTAACGGTTAAGAACTAACCGACCGTGCGTGCTAGGTGCGGACTTATCCTTACTTAGGTTTCAGGATAAAATACCCCAAAACCGAACTCTGGTGTCTTTTTCAATCGGACAAAGACTAAACCGGCAGCACGTGTTAGGCGCAGACTTATCCCTGCTTAGGTTTCGGGATAAAATACCTAAGATGAATCTTAATTTTGTAAATTTTGGAAAAGGAGTTGGTGTGGGAAGGAAGAATTTTATATTCTATTCCCCGAACAAGGAAGGAAGAATTTTATATTCTATTCCTTGTTTCTGGAAAGGAAGAATTTTATATTCTATTTCCAGTGCAAGAAGGAAACTAGAAGTGGGATTTCCACTCCGAGAATCCGAAAGATCTAGATAAATTTACCTTTTATAGGATTGGTTATCTGATCGAAAGATGAGTTCTTCGTTTATCGAAGTGAAATTTCAGCTTCGGTTATAACCATGAAAAGGTTGAACCAAAGAGAAAGGAAATGGAGTTCTTTCGTTTATCGAAAGGGAACTCCGAACTGAGAGTGGACCTCCTGTTCATGGAAAGAATCAAGAGGGCCGAAAGAACATTTTTGTGAACTCACTGTCAATTGAAATCGATCAGTGAGGGAATTTTGGAGGTAAAAATGAATTTGGGTTATCCTCTAGAATATTAGGTATAATATTCTTCAAGGAACTTCCCGATAAATGAGTTGTCCTGAATGTACTAGGGATAGTACTTTTTCAAAAACTTCCCATTTATTGGCATTAATTGCCTGTTGCCCTCTAAAGAAATTAGGCGGTAAGCACCGTTTGAATAGACTGTGTCTATCACAAACGGTCCTTCCCACTTGGGTTCGAATTTACCTTTCTTCTTGGAGGTGAGGATTATTGGTCGACGAGCAGCGAGGACCAGATCTCCTTCCTTGAAGCTTCTTTGGCGAACCCTTTTGTCGAAAGCCCTGGATATCCTAGCCTGGTAGAACTCGATGTTTTGTTGAGCTTCCAATCGCTTTTCGTCCAACCTTTCGAGTTCCTCAAGACGTTTTCGGTGATGTTCTTCGGTCGTCGTCTCAGTTGCGAGAGCGATCCGAAGGGAGGGAATTTGAATCTCCAACGGTAGCACAGCTTCACATCCGTACACCAGAGAATATGGAGTGGCTCTTGTAGGAGTGCGTATTGTGGTGCGATAAGCCCAGAGCGCTTCGCCGAGTTTATCGTCCCAATCTCGCTTATTGGTCTTCACAAGCTTTGACAGGATCTTGATGATCGTCTTGTTGAAAGCCTCAGCTAATCCATTCGTAGCTGGGTAATAAGCTGTCGACGAAACATCTTGAATCTTGAACTTGTCGCAAAACCTGATGAAGGCATTGCTTATGAATTGTGGACCGTTGTCATGAATGATCCGCCTCGGTACGCCGTGTCGGTATATGACGTAATGCTTGATGAATTTGATGACGTTGTTCGTCTTCACTTCTTAAGCGGAATGGCTTCAGCCCACTTTGAAAAGTAGTCGGTGATAGCGAGAATAAATCGATCACCTTTGACTGAAGGCGGGAAGATGGGACCGATAATATCCATACCCCATGTCTCGAATGGCCAAGACGTGGTTGATGTGTGTAATCGTTCCGGAGGTTGGTGCATATAATTTGCATGCACTTGACAAGCATGACATTCTCGGGCGTACTCGATTGCGTCACGAACCATTGTTGGCCAGAAATATCCCATTCTTCTGATTCGATCATACAGCTTGGGACCAGGCTGATGCGCACCGCATTCTCCTTCATGTGCTTCCTTAAGAACTTCCTTTGCTTCTTCATTCGAAAGGCATCGGAGAAGCAAATCATCATACCCCCGGCGATATAGCGTACGGGTCTTGGTATTGTAAAAGAACCGCGGAGCTCTGCGGCGAATAGATTCTTTTTCCTTTACGTCCTCCGGCAAAATACCGTATTGGACGTAATCGATGATGGGAAAACGCCAATCTCGGGACTCGGACCCGATTTGGGTTGAGTTCACCTCTTTGGCGTTCTCGTTTTTATCATCCTCCTCTTCAACCTCCATATCGTATATGGGTATGCAGAGTTGGTGTGATCTCACCGTGACTAGCAGTTCAGTTTTAGGCGGTTGCGCGAGTGATACTGCTAGTGCTGCCAGTGCATCCGCATAAGAATTCTGGAGACGTGGGATGTATTCGATGTAGAATTCTTCAAAAGAATCTGCCATTCTGACGGCCTCCTGGTGGTACCGAATCAGATCTGGGTTCCTGACTTCATACTCTCCACGAACTTGGTTAACGATCAATTGAGAATCTCCAAAGGCTTCGAGATACTCGACCCCCAGCTCTTTGACGAAACTGTGTCCAATGATGAGCGCGTTGTACTCGGCTACGTTATTGGAACATGGATTCGTCAGCGAATAAGCTCGGGGCATCACGTGCTTCCCTGGGGAAACTAAGACCACTCCAACTCCGGAGGTGACTTTATGACATCCAGGGGTTACTGCCTTATTAACTGCTCTCGAAGCACCATCAAAGTATAATTGCCATACTTGTTGGTGCGACGTGGTGTTAACCTCGTGGGTTTCGTCTGGTAAATCATCATATACCTCAACTGCGTCTGTTGTCGGGCTTGCCGCCAAAAGATCACAAATCGCTTGTCCTTTGACCGACTTCTGCTGTTTGAAGTGCAGATCATACTGGGACAAAAGAAGGGCCCACTTTGCCAACCACCAATTCATCGAACCTGGTTGAGTCATGAATACCCGTACCGGATTAACGTTAGCGATGACGTAAATCGTCTGGCCAACTAAGTAATGTCGCATCTTCTGTACCGCAAACACTAATGCGAGACATTCTTTCTCGATCATCGGGTATCGAGACTCGGTGCCTATCAAGGTCCGACTTAGATAATAGACTGCCTGTTCGTGACCATTATCATCGTCTTGTGCTAATAAAACACTTATCGAATGGTTCATCGCCTTGATGTAGATCAAGAACGGTTTACCTGATTTTGGTGCGACCAGAACAGGGGGATTCATCAGATATGCCTTGATATCTTCGAATGCCTTCTGGCAAGCATCGTCCCAAATAAACGATACGCCCTTCTTGTTTAGCTTAGAAAATGGTTGGCATTTCCCGGAAAGATTCAAAATGAACCTCCGGATATAAGCCAGACGACCTTGCAATCCTCGGAGTTCCCTTAGATTCCTCGGGGGTTGCAATTCATTTATCGCTTTTACCTTGTCTGGGTCAATGTGTATACCCTTAGTGGTGACGACGAATCCAAGGAATTTTCCGCTGGACATTCCGAGGAAGGATTTTGTGGGATTCATCTTCAACTGATGACTCCGCATAAGATCAAACATCGTTCTCAAGTCCTTGATGTGATCTTCTTTGTTGCGGCTCTTTACCACCAAATCATCAACGTAGCATTCCACCGTTTTCCTGAGATGTTTCTGGAAAATCTTAGTCATCGCTCGTTGGTATGTAGCACCTACATTCTTCAGACCGAACGGCATCACCGTGTAGCAGAAGACACCAAGGGGCGTTCTGAATGCTGTGTGTTTCTCGTCGTCCGGGTGCATCTTGATTTGATTATACCCCGAAAAGCCGTCCATGAAGGACATTCTCTCGAACCCGCATGTATTGTCGATAATGACATCCGTGATCGGGAGAGGAAAATCGTCTTTTGGACACGCTTCGTTCAGATTCCTGAAGTCGATGCAAATCCTGATCTTGCCATTTTTCTTCATGACGGGGACGATGTTGGCTAGCCAGTCTGGATGTTGTTCCTCTCGGATGAATCCTGAGTCGATCAACTTCTTAACCTCAGCCTCGATGGCTTCCATGATCTGCGGACGAAACCGTCTTTGCTGTTGCTTGACAGGTTTAGCATCCGGCTTGATGTCGAGGTGGTGCATTGCCACATTGGGGTCAAGCCCTGGCATGTCTTCATAGTTCCAGGCGAAGACATCAATGTACTCTGTGATTAAGGCAATTAACTCTTCCTTTTCATCTGGGGGAAGACTGCCACTGATGAATATGGGCTTTGGATTGGCTTCGTCACCCATATTGATTTGGACTACTTCGTCTTCGGTGGGTGGCTCTCTCTGTTCGAACCTATCACCATATTGCATGTTTAGGTGATGGACCCATGGGTCCTCCCACGTTTGCATTTGATCGTCATCCTCCATTGTAGATGGATCAGCTGTATTCATGTTCGACATTAAGGTTTTGAACATTTCTCCCAAACTTGTGTCGGAATCCTCAGCTGAAGAGTCTGGCAAGTACCCATCCTTAGCTTTGTTAGCAATTTGATCGATGATTTGCCAACCACATTCGTCATCTGATGAGACATAGCCTAGGCCTCTCTTGTGACGGTAATAATTATCCGGTTTCCCTTTCGGGACATATGCCATTTTGACTGGGACACGGGAACCTCGATCGAAGTATAAACCTTCTCCGAGTGTAAGGTCGTATCCTTGTTTTTCCATGAGCGTACGCGCTTCCGGACTATACTTTGATAGGTGAAGACCAGATTTGTCATCGTCTTCATCTTCTCTTAGGAAATGATCCGGCAACGGAAGATTTTCTCCTTTACCGTAGATCACTTCTTTTTGTCCTCCTGTTTTGGCAGGAATAATCCGAGTTGTTCCGAAGGAATGCTGGGGGCGTTTCTTCGTTACATACGATGATCGGAGTGGCATATATAAATCAGGATTATTGTATAATCCTTCTATCACATCATCAAGAGACAAGGAATACTCTAAACCAGGATTTATTTCAATATCGGCAAGTTGCCAGTTACAACCGCCGTCTGACGACTGTTCGTCATCGAGATTGATTACAAAGGGTACAATGTCATTCAGAACAAAACCACCATTGTAATCGAATCCGGCTTCGGAATCAGCTTCTTCTCCGCTGTCCGTGCCTTGGATCGATGGTTCTGTGTCGGATTCGTTACCATAAAGGAGAGAATCTGTGAAGTAATTCTCATACCCTTTGAATGGTTGCTTATCCGCGACCAACGTCCTAACTCTTCCATCAGTGTCGACATATTTCAAACACTGATGTAGAGTGGAGGGAACTATAACATTACTATGGATCCAAGGCCGACCCAATAGTAAGTTATAGGATGTCTCAGCATCAATCACGTAGCACGTGACCTCCGTCTTTAAATCGCCCATTTGGCACTTTATCCGGATTTTACCCAAAGGTCTTGACCCGCTGGTGTTGAATCCGTAGATGACTGTGCCTGTAGACGCCAACTTGCTGACTGGAATGCCAAGGCTGTGCATTAGTCGAAGTGGCATAATACTCACAGTGGAACCCGGATCCACTTGGATTCGGTTGACTTCACTGGAGCCAATATACCCGACGAAATATAGGGGCCGATCATGATTTGAATTCTTCGTCTGCATGTCCTCTTTGGTGAAGGTGATGCAGGGAAGGTTCTTAGCTGCCACGTTACACTGTTGGGCTGACAATTCTAGCTCCTCAGGTGCTGGCTTGATCCTGGTAAGGAATGCCTCTGAATCGGCCAAGGCCTCTTGTAAGGCTTCTCTAGTTTCCTTAGACAACCGTAGTAGCTCGTACAGCGTTATCCGTGCTGGAATATTGGCCAGCTGAGCCATGATGTCGAAGGCACACGGATTTTTTGAACTCTCCGGTTTGTCTTTTCCAATCGGACGACTGAAACGAGACTGCTTCGGATTCTGGCCTTCCTCGGGCCTCTTTTCTTTCTGTTTGTCAACCGGTTGCCGTCGAGTATCTTCAACCGGTTTGGGAACTGCAATCACCCCCAGCTCTGTGAGAGTCTTGGCTGGTCCTTGTTTTGTCACCCCCTGCTCAGCAAATTGATCACCCGGGGATGGATATTTGAAGTGGTATTCATTTCCACTCCGGGTTGCAAAGACCTCCTTCTCCTCGTCGGAAAGTGGGAAAGCTGGGATTCTTTCGTCATCTTCTCCCGGGATGGCAGAAACCCCGTAACAAGACTTGCCTTTCCCTTTGGACTTCTCCTTGGATGACGACCCGGCCCATTGTTCATCTTCAATCAGGTCGGGGTGCACCCAGAGAATTTCACCGTTTGGGGCTGTGTGAGGCACAAGTCCCTTTTGACGTTGTCCGTGCGGGTCGTCATTCACTGTCTTCATCCCGACTTTGGTAATGTGTTTTGGCTCGAACCAATCTGTAGGTACTGATCCAAAACTAATCGACACCGCGTTTGCTCCCACATTCTTGGCCGGTTTCGGAGTTATGACTCCTACATCGATCAACGCTTGGATCTTGTCCTTGAGGTGATAGCAAGACTTTGTTGGGTGGTGGACCACTCTGTGGTACGCACAGTA
>BQKN01062672.1:0-11587 GCA_022839385.1 Asparagus kiusianus
TCTCAGAGCAATCGTTTTGAGGAGTCACTCCTGGCGTTCATCGATGAGGAGATGTGACGGGATTATCAGGATGTCTTTCAGGACATACCTGGGTTACCTCCTGTGTGAGAGGTTGAGACTTGTTGGAGACTAGAGTTGTCTCAGATTATCGGGATGTCTTTCAGGACATACCTGGGTTACCTCCTGTGTGAGAGGTTGAGGTTTTCATTGAGTTGCAGCCGGGCACAGCCCCGATATCCCGCACACCCTATCGCATGGAGCTAGCTGAGATGAGGGAACTTCGGACCCAGTTGGACGAGTTGTTAGCTCAGAATTTTATTCGTCGGAGTCTGTCTCTATGGAGAGCACATGTCCTCTTCGTGAAGAAGAAGGACGGCAGTATGAGATTGTGTATTGATTTTAGATAGTTGATCAGGTCAATATTCAGATTTGATAGGATTTATGACCTGTTCGGTCAGCTGCGCGAAGCGCAACATTTCTCGAAGATTTATCTTCGTTTTGGATTTATTGTAGTTGCGAGTTCGAGAGAAGGATTATCCCAACGCCGTGTTTTCCTGATTCAATGTGAATCTTTTGAGTTTATGGTCACACCATTTGGGTTGACCAATGCACCCGCTGTACTCAAGTATTTTATGAACTGAGTTTTCTGTCCCTTCATGGATCAGTTTATGATGGTTTTATTGATGATTTTCTCACTTATTCACGGCCGGGAGCAAATCATGAGCAGCATCTACGGTTATCTTTGAAGACTATTCAGGAAAATCAATCATATGCCAAGTTCAGCAAGTATGAATTTTGATTTTCAGAAGTTAGATTTCTAAGCAATGTCACCAGCAGGAGGGCATAGCAGTGGGTCCGGCTAAGGTTGTAGCAGTTTTTGACTTGGAGCCGCCAACGGCGAAAATAAGGATTCTTAGCTTTTCGAGTTTGGCTGATTATTATTGGAAGCTTATCCAGAATATTTGTGGTCTACACAATTACATTATTGGCAAGGTCAGGAGACGTTTTGATGCAGACTTAAAGAGTAGTAGCATATACCTTGTAGCAATCAAGAGCGCATGAGCAGACCTATTTCCACTTAAGACTTGGAGTTAGCAGCAGTGGCATTTGCACTGAAGTCATGGAGACTTTACTTATATGAAGTACGGTATGAATTATTCACAGTTCACAGACAATTAGAATTTGAAGTATCTTCTCTCCCGGAAGGAAATCAACCAGAGACAAAGGAGGTGAATTGAGTTTACCAAAGACTACGAGTTCGCGAATAAGTACATCCAAGGACCCCTACGATGTACAAGGGCTTAAAGAGACACTTTTGGATGAAGTGTTATTCATAGGAAAATTTCAGATTTATGTAGCTAACTACCTTACCTGTCAATAAGTAAGGGCGGAACATCAGAGACCAGCAGGATCACGGCAGCCTTTGACCATTTCGGAGTAGAGTAGGCGGGCAGTTCGATGGATCTTATCGCAAAGATTGTTGAAATTAAAGAAAGAGAATGATTCGATTTGGGTGATAGTGGATAAACTGATGAAGTCGATATATGTTTTCCTGCAAGGACTAACTTAACTATACAACGGAGACGTATGTAAGGATACTCATTCAAGAGACCATTCGAATTCATGGAGCCCCAGATACGGCATCGTCAGATTGAGATTTCAGTATTCACTTTTCATTTTTTTGGAAGGGTTTACTGGATTTCTTTTGAGTAACAGAATTATCTTTCTGTAAGGTATTTTATCCACCGACAGATGGTCAAACGGAAAGAGTAAATTAGATATTGGAGGATCAGGTTGCGAATATGTATCGTTGACTTTCAAGGCAACCGGAAGGAATCATATTCCACTGATAGAATTCGCTTATAACAATAGTTATCAAGCAACAATTTGTGTAGCCTCGTATGAAGCATCGCACGGGAGGCCTTGCAGAGCGCCCATATATTGGGTAGAGCTGGGGAAATACTTAATACTTAGACCAGAGCTTATGAGACAAATTACCGAGGAAGAAACATTTGATCAGCGAACATATTCTAGCCGCTCAAGTCAGCAAAAGAGCTATGCAGATAAAAGATGAGGAAAATTAGAGTTTCAGCTTTGAAGAGTCAGTTGTGCTAAAAGTATCATCTATGAAAGACGTTGAACAATTCAAAAGGCGGAGAAAGCTTGAACTGAGATACATTGGAACGCTCTGGATTTTGGAGCTTTTGGAACCGTTTCATTTAGACTAGACCTTCCAGCACCGATGCCTAGTATGCACGATGTATTTAATGTTTTTATGCTTAGGAAACAATTGCATGATGAGGAGCAACAATGAGTGTTGGAGACACCTGAGATGGAGCTTCGGGATGGTTTGACTTCTATTGAAATTTCAGTGTCTATACTTGCTAGAGAAGACAAAAGACTCAGGAATAAGGTGATCCCATTTGGTGAAGGTTCCATGGAACCGAAGTGGAGTTGAGGAAGCTTCTTGGGAACGCGAGGAGGGCATGCGACGTGACTACCCACATTTGTTTGAGCGGATAAATAAATTAAAATTTGTATAATGTGAATTCTTATTGTGTATTTATATATATATATCCCGATATTTATACTTAACACTAAAATGAGGGTAGTACCACTTATCTCCTAAGTACTTGGAACATATGGTATATATATGAGGGGTTCCTTGTTTGGATTTTTCGCTCGATGTACTTGTTTCATTTGGTTAGGAGTTAAGTGGGAGTATTTACATTTTAGATGGTTAAGTGTAGACATCGAAGATGATTTTCGGGAGCGCAAACGTATTACGTCGCGCGACATCCTACACCTATTGAGGAAGTGAATTGATTTATATGTATGATTATGTGTGTGATTTTATGTGTGGTTAAATTTAGATTTAACACTAGAATGATAATATTTCCGCTTAATTCATAATCTTATGGAACGCATGGTATATATATGGGGGGTTCCTTGTTTGGATTTTTCACCCGACGTACTAGTTCCATTCGATTAAGGGTTGAGTGGGAATATAATCATCCTGGACTGTTAAATATAAATGTTCCTATATCTTATCAGGAGTAAATATTTCAAGATGTGTATGTATGCGGGTTGGATTAGACCCTTGTCAAGCTTTTCTAGTATCTTTATGAGTTAGATTTGATTTTTCTGAATTTTGAGGACGAAATTCTTTTAAGGGGGGAAGAATGTAAGACCCCGTTGATTTTGATGATTCATATATGTAAATATCATTATGGTAGGGTTGTGCACGACAACTAGTATTTTGAGCTTATGAGGATGAGGATATGCCTCAGGTATGAGGATGACTTGCAAATTTGCAAATCGTGTGCTAAAGAAATCGAAGTATGCAGATTTTTGTCCATGAGTCGACTCATAACATGTCATGAGTCGACTGATCAGGTTGAGTCGACCCATGACTGTCATAAGTCGACTCATGATATCGAGTCCTGTTCCCATTTTCTTCTCCTGAGTCGACTCATATAAATTATGAGTCGACCCATGACCATGAGTCGACCCATCATAAGTCATGAGTCGACTCATCGGGGTTTTCTGGCCTTTTTCAGTGCGGGTTTGTGGGTTTCGGGTCGGGTTTCTTTGGCTCTTATATATTGTTTCCCACCCGAAAATACTCATTTCTCATCAGATCTCCCAAGAAACCCTAGCCCCTCTTCCCCTCTCTCAAACCCTAGGGGTTCTTAGTGGTTTTGGGGCGTTTTGAAGAATTTTTTCGGCGTTTCTCTTGGATTTCAGCAAAGGGGACAGCCTTCCATCACATCTAAGGCGAGTAATATCTCGCCAAACCCCTCTCCCATGTTTTTATTAGTGTATAATGATTTTTCATGAGTTTTATTGAGCCTAAGATTTACTTTCAAGTATAAATCAATATTCTTGTTAGGGTGAATGCTAGAAATCATGTTTTCAGATTTTTAAAACTCCCACCAACAAGTTTTGATGAAAACCCAGATCTGGAAATTTTGTTTAAAGGATAAAAACATGAATTTTATTGGTTTAATGTTTTTCTTTCATGTTTAGGGTTAAATGTTAGATCTAATCTATAAGAAATCGCTTCTCATGATAGATATGTTTTTCTTACTGTATAATAGTTTAAAATTGAAGGTTAGAGGTTTTGTATATCAGAAAAATCGAGATGAGGAACAATTAGATCAAGTTCAGTTTGATATGTGCAGATTTCAGCCCGTGAGTCGACTCACGACTCATCATGAGTCGACTCATCAGGTTGAGTCGACCCATGACTGTCATGAGTCGACTCACGAAGTGTTGTGATGTTTCCTTTTTGCTTCTGTTGAGTCGACTCGTCAGTATACGAGTCGACCCATAAGTCATGAGTCGACTCATGAAATTCATGAGTCGACTCACGAAGTCGTTTCCTGTTGTCATTTACGATCTGCTTAGTCGACTCATCGACATGCGAGTCGACCCATGAGGCATGAGTCGACTCATTATTAAGCATGAGTCGACTCATCAGAATTTCTCGTGTTTTCTTTGTTCTTTCTGTTTAATCACCTACTGTGTGCAAACACATAGACTGAATTCATGTGTTATTTATGTAAGATGATTTTCCTGATACAAAGTTTAGTTTTGCACAGCAAGACATGTATAAGAGTAGAATAAACACTTCACTACTAGTGGTACTTCATGGTTCATGTAAAGTCCTCGTGTTGGACTATAAGCGACAAAGTCCTCGTGTTGGACTATAAGCGACAAAGTCCTCGTGTTGGACTATAAGCGACAAAGTCCTCGTGCTGGACTATAAGCGACTAAAGTCCCCATGTTGGGCGTTGATGATATTTAGTCCATGCGTTGGACA
Organism: Asparagus kiusianus; assembly: GCA_022839385.1. Lineage (NCBI taxonomy): Eukaryota > Viridiplantae > Streptophyta > Magnoliopsida > Asparagales > Asparagaceae > Asparagus > Asparagus kiusianus. Next base: position 4,826 of record BQKN01062672.1, read on the forward strand.
TTGGGTATATTCAGTCCATGCGTTGGACATTGATTAGATTTAGTCCATGCGTTAGACATCGGTTATACTCAGTCCATGTGTTGGAATACTCGTACTTGCAGTCCATGAGTTGGACGTTCACTTCATGCAGTCTATGTTTTAGACACTTAATCGTTTTCGGACATAACACTCATGTGAGTTTGACGTGACACTTGCGGTAGCCTTGTCATGATTTCACTTATCGGTAGAGATGAGTTTGTATTCGTTTCCTTTATTGTTTCTTGTATTAGATCTCGGGTTTAGTATTTAGGGATTTACAATTTGAGATACAAGGTATATACATGAGGGTTTCCTTGTTTGGATTATTTCGCTCGACGTACCTATGCTCGTGTTGTAATTTCCTAAGTACCAAAACCCAATTGCTATTAGAATAATGATTTTATACTATTATGTAATAACTATATTTTCTGTATACAATGAGCCCTTTCCCTGGGGGTTGGTTGTGATGTTGCTCGCTAGCGCTTTGACGCTCGTTGTCCCTCCCCTTTCAGGTAACGAGTCAGAAGCCCGGAGAGTCGCAGGTTGATGGCGATGCACTTTAGCTTCAGCTATCTTTTTAGTTATATTTTATTTTGTACTCCACTTGAGATATTTTTAGACTTAAGAGGTTTATGTTCTAGAGTTGTAAAGGCTGTGTGCCTTGTTTCCTGTATCAGATATTATGTACTTTGAGACATGTTGAGATCTCCAGATTTTTGTTATTCATTTCAGACTTTGACTATGTATTCCAGTTTACTTGGTTGAGGAGATGTGTTAATTCGATGTTCCATCATTTCATCAAGTACTCGTTGTAAAACCTTTTACTTGCTTTGTACCTACACCTATTGTTGATTCCTCTGGAGAGATAGTAATTGTGATGGTAAAACATGTTATTGCACGGTGTGGTGCATGGCAGGTTTGACATTCTTGGTTTCACCTCGGACTGCAGCCTTGTGTGAACCCAGGGGCGTCACAGCCGCTTTGTTGTTTCGACGCCTTGTCACCATGTCGTCTGACGGTTCGTCGTTCGACGGCTCATCGTCTCAAGCTGTGTTTGGGGATCTATAGGCAAATTTTGATGCCTACAATCCTCTAATCATTGTTTTAATAAGAGATCAAATCCACCAATAAATAGCTAAGATTAAATATGAATATTTGTCAAAACACGACATAACCGTTGATGGTTGGTCATGATCATTGATAGTCCGTCATTGATGGTTGATTGTAGTACATTAATTATGTGAATTCTAGTTTCTAGATTTTTCAAGTTGTTGACTAGAGTCCGTCGATGGTCCTTGTCATCATTGATGGTCAACTGTAGACCATTAATGGTCTGATTTCTGGTTTTTGTTTTCTCCGATTCTTTCATGTAGTCCGTCAATGGTTTGCTTAACCATCGATGCTGCCTCTTTACCAATAATGATTCAAAGTCTGAAATCAATGTTCTTGTTGATTTTTATATCGTTTTGAATGCAGCTTGTTCGTATTTATTTATACCTAAAATATATAATTTTAAAAGCATATGAGTAGCAAATAAAAGTTTATTATTAATCAAATAAGAGATATTGCATGAACAATATTCTGCACAAACAATTCAATGACTTCCAGAAGGGTATAGATTAAAGAACTTCATAACGATCGATGAAGGTTACAATGCAACAAGCTTCACAATAACCGATGAAAGTTTTGATTAAACGACCTTCACAATCATCAACAGGAGTTACAATTGACGACTCTCACATTCTAAGAGATGATGATCACGATCTTTGCAACGCTCTAACTAAAGAGACTACAAGTCAATGGTCTCTGATGTGGCATAAATATGTACCAAAAGTTGCAAGTGCATAACTAATCAAGTTATAGTATAAAAAGTTATCGATCCCACGAGGAAGGGGTTTGTAGGAGAAAATTAGATTTGGTTCTTAAGTTTTGTGCATGACAATTAGGAGTAATAAAAAAATATAATTGTGGAGAGATATGAGTAGTGTCGTGAATATGTGCAAAAGTCAATAAATAAGATTTTAGATGGTAGAAATAAAGAGTGGATGTGATAAAAGAATAAATGAAAACATAAGGAAAGAAAAATAAAGGAAATAAAAATCAAGAAACAAATAAGAGAAAATCAAGAAATAAGGAAAAATCAAGAAAGAAAAGATAAATGATTCAATTAAAGATATGAGAAATCTAGAATTGAATCCACTAGCTAATTTCAATTATAAAATATGAACTATTCTCTTTTTATCATATTTTACTTTAGATTTATTAAGCATAAACTATCAAACTATTTAAGGAAAGTATAACCTATCAAATTATCATCTATGCAAAATTAATATTCATGACAAGAACAACAACTAGATAATAATTCTAGAATTCATAAGCATAACCTATCAAACCACTCAAGATAAGCATAGATTATCAAATTCTTCTTCTAACAATTAGTTCTCTAGTTGATTATCCTATACATGATTATTTTAAGCATAAGAGAATAATTCATACAATATAAAAGAAATAAAGTTAATTTTATGTAATTCTAAGATTCCTACAAGAATCAGTTCCACATCTTAAGAAATAAAAATAAGGAATAAAAAGAATAAGAACTAATTACAAATAAAAGAAATAAGAACAAGGAACTTTATACTATTAACAAGAAATAAATCTAACTAAATTGTAAAAGAAATACAAGTGTAAGAAAATAAATCTACTCTACAAATCAAAAATGCATAAAATAAAGATAAGAAAATAAATCTATTCTACAAGACATGAATGTAAATCTAAACTAACAAGCAATAAGAAAGATATTTCTAAAAAGAAATAAAAAATAAAAGAGAAAAATAATAAAATCAAACCTTCAAATTGATCTTCATCTTCATCATCATCATCAAACAAAGAGAAGAAAATTTAAAGTGGTGAAAAAATTCTTTTATTATTTGAAACAAAAAGTTATAATTTTTGGAAGGTCTTCTCAATTAAGAGTAACCCTCCTCTCCAACTGGAGTTACAAAATTTTTCACACCTCTAATCCCTTACTCTCTGCCCCTATTTATAGTAAACATCAGTGAATGAGAGCTATTGGATTAAAATCTTATTCAAAAACCCTGAATTTTAGCATTAGATTCGTAACTGCTTGTTGATGGTATCGATACCAGCATCGATAGTGGTATCGATGCGGGCATCGATGTTCACATCGACGCCACCATCGATGCTTGCATCAATGCCTTCTTCTATATGGTTGTTGTTCGAAGATTGCTCTTGTATTTGTTCTTTGACTTGGGCTTTTGGACATTTCTTCTTCTTTTTTGGCTTTTGGGCTAGGGATTTTTGGCTCATGCTTGAGTTCTTCATTTAATCAATGAGTTTTTACTGAGAGATAGGATTTTTGGGCTTTATTCTTCATTAACCTGTAATTTAAAGATAAAAATAATTATTAATGGTATATTTATTCATTAAAAATAGATAATAAGGGTATAAAATTATAATAAAATGTGATTATCAAATACCCCTCACCTAAACTCTTGCTAGTTCTCTAGTAAAGAAAGAAAAAGAAAAAAAAACCTAACTGACTTTCGCAGGAATTACAGTTGTATTTAGCACAAAAAACAAGCCTTTAAACCCCTAGGTTACCCTAGTGGACGAGTTGTAGTCTCGTGAGGGTTTGTAGTAAATATACCCATAAAATTCGGTCAAATTACCAAATTAAAGAAGTCAGTAAATAACTAATTTTTATTGATATATTTAGACATTCTAATTGAATCTAGTTATTACTCAAGAAAATGTTTTTATATATAACTCCAAGCTAAATCTTCTACAAAATCTTTTCATTATAGCAATACAAAATCAAGTCAAACTTAGAAATTTAATTTAAAAGTTTTTTAAAAAAGAACATGCATACTCTTTGTTTTAAATAGCTTTCAAGTGTATTGATCAAAATTTATTTTTCAAGACCATATATATAAAATAACAATATATAAAAAAATGGTTAGTGTTATATATATATATATATATACTCTCTAATTCTTGGTGATATTTTTTATTTAATTGGGCTTTCTAAGTGACCATTTAACAAGTTTTGGGCTAATAAATTCCAACCCAATTGCGCTTAGGTCATTAAGTGTAGAGATACTCATTGGGTTTAATTTCTCAGTCAACTTAGGCTTTATTAGATAGAATCACCTTGAATTCGAGAGTTTTTTGTGCCCATTTTCCGCACTCTTCTTTTATAATGTTAGTTTTTTTTAATATATATATATATGTGTATGTATATATATATAGTCTAAAAAATATGTAAATCAAGACAACCTGAAAAAAATATTTTTAACTCTAAGTTAAGCATGCAAAAATTTTATTATTTTAAATTAAAAGTTTAAGTTAAGGCTTAAGTAAAGTATACTACTTTAAAAAATTATTTCTTAAGAAATTCATTTTGAGTTATCATAAAATGTGAACTTGAGTATATCACTAACTAGGAATTAGAAAAATTAAAATCTATCAATTAGATCAATTATTACTTAAAAACTCTATTAATTTGGCAAGTGACTTTTTTTTAATTTAACTAACAAAAGACAAATGCTAAAAAAAAAATTTACTTAAACAAAGTACTAACTAGCAAAATACAAAGAAAAAGCTAACTAGCTTATACCCCCACACCCAGATTTTGCATTATCCTCAAAGCAAATACTAACGATATATCATGATTTGTAAGTACATGCCGAAATAAAAATCAAAGTCTGGGTAAAAAGATCATCCCTCACTGCTCATCTCCAAATAGATCGTCATCCACATCATCAGCGACAGCTATTGAACTTGGTCCCGCCTCATCCTCTCCTTGGAAATCATCAGGCTGAAGCGCTGTGATCAAACTGCTTACCAGTGGCTATCCAAAAAAGAAGGAGTATATCGTGGGTGGTAATGACAGAGTATACAGTGGTGGGTTTCAAATCAAAGTTCAGGAAAAGATTAAGTAATATGTATTCTGGTTTGAGATATCCTGAACCGAAACTAGACGTGAAGATCCTCCCACACAAAGTCATGGACATGTTATTATATTCTAGTGTACCAGGCTGTAATGTGGAGCTAAGTGGAAATAATCTGGTGCATCAGTCGATGGTTCTGCAAGATCAATAGTAGCACGGATAGTGGGAAGATTAAAAACAACCCTAACACCCCTCACTATATAAAAAGCTAAAAATTCTCTATCTGGATCAATTTTCCATCCAGAATAGAACTCACAGACTAATAAAATATTTGCTTTTTCTAGTGGTTTTCATCATGCCCTAAAGTCCTACTGTAGTTAACATAGTGAGTGCAGATTGATATGTCTGCAGTGCACTAATCTGAAATCCTCTCTTAAAGTGAACATTTAGACCCATAATTATGGCCAGAATTGTGGGTTTATCTATGTCGGTATCAGAAGGTTCTTGAGAAGATGATGAACTAGCTTGAGATCTTTTTCTCGGGGGCATCTATAGAAAAAGAAAGAAAAGGGAAAAATGATATTTTAATAACAAAATTTAGGATTTTTTTAATTAATTTTATTATTTTTTGAGAAATTTTCTACCAATTATTCATTATGAGTTAATTTCAAGTTATCAAAATTTTATTTTATCAATAAATTTTCTCAAAACAAAAATGTCAAAATTTTGATAACTTGATCGGTGAAACATGCATGTTGATAAAACATCCTCAATTATCCAATCATTTTTATCACAATAAAATTTCAAATGTGAGAAGTACACCCAATTCAAACTTTTAGTTGACCAATTAATCACTATTTTACAAGTTGAAATTTGAATTTTTGAATTTTCAAAATTTACACAAAACACCTCAAATTCAAGTTTCATATTTTGCATAAACCCCCCCCCCCACCCACCCGCAACTTTAAACTTCAATTGGAATTTATTTGTAAACCAATCACTCTTCACCCAAATTGAAGGTCTGAATTTTTTTTACAAAAACCCTCAAGAATTTTCGGATTTGCATAACCCCCCTAATTGAAATTTTGATTTTGCACAAAACACCTCTAAGAAAATTAGATTTTTTTACAACTTATTCTCAGTTTAAAATCACTCATCCAATTGAATGTTCGAAATTATGTGTTTTTGCACAAAACACCCAAGAATTTTTGGATTTGCATAACCCCCCCAAATTTTTGGATTTTGTACAAAATCCCCAATTTAAACCCTAAATTCGTTAAATTGATCATGAATCCACATAAAATATGATAACAATTCACAACTACTCATGATTTAACCACTAAATCATCCATGTATACATTCAAAAAATAAAAAAAATAAAATTACAAGATCAAGATAGAAATTATACCTTGGGGAGATGTGTAGAGTTGGTAGAAGCCCAAAAATCGTGAAGAAATTGTCTCCAATAGGTTGGATCTGTTGTTGGGTTGATTTTAGGGTTTTTGAGAATGAGTTTTCAAGTTGGGGAAGAGAAGAGGAAAGAAAATATTGAAGAAGGTGAAGGGGCTGCGGTTTTTGATGCAGCAGGCCTTGGGCATCGATGCACGCATCGATGCTGGCATCAATGCCGACATTGATGCCAAAGTTGTTGGCGTCTGGGCCAACCGGTCCAAACACGATTTATTTGTTTTTTTTCCTTTTGCGCTAGTAAAAAAATTGGCCGAATTATATATATATTTTTTCTTTTTAAAACCCATGTTACTTATTCAAAGTTTGTTTTGTCTTGTTTTTTTAAGTGAAAGACAATCATGAGAAAATGTGTGTGTGTGTATAT
>BQKN01062673.1:1004-16957 GCA_022839385.1 Asparagus kiusianus
AAAATCATAGCACCTTTTCCCCATGTCTTTGCTTTTAGAAAAGACAGGGATGAAGTCAACGTCTAACACGCGTTGCCGGGTAGTCTTTCCTGTGAGAAAGACGAAGTCTATGTATTCAAAAGCATAGCACCATTTTCCCCTGTCTTTGCTTTCAGAAAAGACAGAGATGAAGTCAACGCCTAACACGCGTTGCCGGGTGGTCTATTCCCGTGAGAAAGACGAAGTCTATGTATTCAAAATCATAGCATTTTCCCCTGTCTTTGCTTTTAGAAAAGACAGAGATGAAGTCAACGCTTAACACGTGTTGCCGGGTAGTCTTTCCCGTGAGAAAGACGAAGTCTATGTATTCAAAATCATAGCATCTTTTCCCCGTGTCTTTGCTTTTAGAAAAGACAGGGATGAAGTCAACGTCTAACACGCGTTGTCGGGTAGTATTTCCCGTGAGAAAGACGAAGTCTATGTATTCAAAAGCATAGCACCATTTTCCCCTGTCTTTGCTTTTAGAAAAGACAGAGATGAAGTCAACGCTTAACACGCGTTGCCGGGTAGTCTTTCCCGTGAGAAAGACGAAGTCTATGTATTCAAAAGCATAGCACCATTTTCCCCTGTCTTTGCTTTTAGAAAAGACAGAGATGAAGTCAACGCTTAACACGCGTTGCCGGGTAGTCTTTCCCATGAAAAAGACGAAGTCTATGTATTCAAAATCATAGCACCTTTTCCCCTGTCTTTGCTTTTAGAAAAGACAGAGATGAAGTCTGCGCCTAACACGCGTTGCCGGGTAGTCTATTCCCGCGAGAAAGATGAAGCCTACGTATTCGAAGTCGTAGCATCAAGCCTAAGGGAGTCAATTCCTTTAGCACAACGTCACATGCGGAACGGACTTAAACAATCCGTATGCTAGCCCGACTCAAACGATAGTCGGTAAAGGCTCATCAAATCCGTTGATGGCTGAGGATTTACCAAAAATTCTATAAGTACGAGTCATTGATGCATCACCTCTGTTGGTTGGTCTCGTGACTCGAGTATCCGACAAGATCCACATATGCAGATGAATCAGCTTTAACAAGTTGGTCCTGCAACCCATCCACAAATCTTTTGGTTTGGTCTCTGCATGCCTTTATCAAAAGATGTTCCGCTGCCCTTTTGCAAATAAGCCCCTACGGGCTGTTTTGCAAATAAACCCCTCAACAATCCTTCAATCCCCTTGCATAAAGCACCCCTCACCTCCTTTGATCAAATGGACATAAATCCAAGCCTCAAAACTTCAGTTCCATTTTGCATAAAAGACCCTACAAATTTTAGTCCTATTTTGCAAATAAGCCCTCCAAATTCTCCTCTTTTACACAAAACACCCCTAAATCAAGAGGTGGATGAGCCCTAGTTTCGAGGGTCAAGATCCGAGCTTTGGAGGGGGAGAATGAAACCCTAGTTGGAGGGGGCGATTCCGACAAATGGGTTGTAAAACCCCAAAAATTTGAATATAGTATGATAAATGATTATAAATATATTATATGGTAAAAATAATATATTATGATGTTTGAGTATGCTAGGAATTGATTTGAGATCAATTCAATGTATATATGTATATATGTGAGTGCAAATACACAAATTATGCACAAAGGCCAAGAGTGAGAATCTGGGAATTTTGACCAGTTTGGAATTTCTATATTTTTCACACTGATTCATTAAAAATATGGAGAAGTGTATAACACCAAAGTTGTAGGTATCTTCAAGAGCTTTCCAACAAATCTTAGATCACCTTATTCGGAGGTCGTATGAGAAAGTTATAGCCAAAATACCGAAGAGAATGTTTGTAGTCAGACTGATTTTTCAGATTCGGGTTTCGGGTTTCGGGTTTCGGGTTTGCTGTCATATATATACATGTTATATCACGAAAATCACCTCTTTTCTTCAGTTTTACAAACCCTAGCAGCCCCCTTCTTCTCTCCCAAAACCCTAGATCTGTTCTTGGCGATTTTTGAGGGTTTTCGAAGGATTTCGGCGGATTTTTGGTGAGGTGCAGCGAAGGGGATCATCCTCTCTCGGATTCAGGAGTTGTTCTAGCATCAGAGGCGAGTAACATCTCGCCCAACTCTGTACCCTTTTAACTATATGTTTTTACTAAGTTTTATTTCGGATTCTTGAGCCTAAAACGTATTTTTGTGCATAAAGATAGATTCTTTACATTATGGGTTGCAAGAATCAAATGTTTCAGTTTATAAAAGCTCACCAACGTTTTGTAAATTAAGATCTAGATCTGGAATTTTGTTTAAAGAATAAAAAACATGAATTTTTATATTGATTTAATGTTTTCTTTCATGTATAGGGATTAAATGTTAGATCTAACCTATAAGAAATTTGTTTCTCATGATAGATATGTATTTCTCATTGTATCATAGTCTAGAATCAATGACTATAGAAGTGTAGATCAGAAAAATGGGTATATGAATCGAGTTGAACAAATTACATGGTGAAGAAATGCAGATTTCAGCCCGTGAGTCGACTCACGACTCATCATGAGTCGACTCATCAGGTTGAGTCGACTCATGCCTGTCATGGGTCGACTCACGAAGTGTTGTGGCGTTTCCTTTTTTGCTTCTGTTGAGTCGACTCGTCAGTATACGAGTCGACCCATAAGTCATGAGTCGACTCATAATTTATCATGAGTCGACTCACAAAGTCGTTTCCTGTTGTCATTTACCTTCTGCTGAGTCGACTCGTTATTGATCACGAGTCGACCCATGAGGCATGAGTCGACTCATAAATGAGCATGAGTCGACTCATCTGAGTTTTCCCTGTTTTTCTTTATATTACTGTTTATCATTCTTGAATATGAGTAGATGCCTTGTTTACTGGGTATTAAATTGCAGTGTTTATATTTACATTCTGATTAGTCCTCGTGTTGGACATTATTCTCATTTAGCCCTCGTGTTGGACATTGATTATATTTAGTCCATACGTTGGACATTGGTTATATTCAGTCCATGCGTTGGACATTGGTTAGATTTAGTCCATGCGTTGAACATCGGTTATATTCAGTCCATGTGTGGGACACTCGTTACTTGTAGTCCTTATGTTGGACGTTCACTCTGCTTAGTCCTCGTGTTGGACATGCATTGTTATTTAATCCTCGTGTTGGATATGCATTATCACTCGGTCCATGCGTTGGACAACGGTCACATCCGGTCCAAGCGTTGGACAACGGTCACATCCGGTCCAAGCGTTGGACAACGGTGACATCCGGTCCACGCGTTGGACAACGGCTATATTCCGTCTACGTTTTGGACACTTAACCGTTTTCGGACATAACACTCATGTGAGTTTGACGTGACACTTGTGGTAGCCTTGTCATGATTTCACTTATCGGTAGAGATGAGTTTGTATTCGTTTCCTTTATTGTTTCTTGTATTAGATCTCGGGTTTAGTACATAGGGATTTTCAATTTGAGATACAAGGTATATGCATGAGGGTTTCCTTGTTTGGATTATTTCGCTCGACGTACCTATGCTCGTGTTGAGATTTCCTAAGTACTAAAACCCCTTACTATTAGGACAATTGTTTATATATATATTCTGTGATAACTATATTTTCATATACAACGAGCCCTATCCCTTGGGGTTGGTTGTGATGTTACTCGCTAGCGCTTTGACGCTCGTTGTCCCTCCCCCTTTCAGGTAACAAGCCAGAAGCCCGGAGAGTCGCAGGTTGATGGCGATGCACTTTAGTGTCAGCTGTCTACTTTAGTTATATTTTACTTATGGAGCTCCACTGTAGACTTTGTTTAGACATTTGAGGACTTTATTCTAGATGTTGTAAAGGCTGTGTGCCTCATTTCCTTTACTCAGATTTATTGTATTTCAGACTTTGACTATGTACTTCAGTTTATTTCGTTGATGAGATGCGTCCTATCATTTCATCCAGTATTGTTGATTTACCTTTTTCTTGCTTTGTACCTACACCTGTTATTGTTTTCACTAGAGAGATAGTAATTGTGATGGTGAAACGTGTTATTGCACGGTGTGGTGCATGGCAGGTTTGACATTCTTGGTTTTACCTAGGACTGCAGCCTTGTGTGAACCCAGGGGCGTCACATGGGTACCCGCCAAAAATCCAAAATTTCTCGAGGGGTTGATGTGTTCTCAAGAACAAATCAATGGGGAACTTGGAGGCTTGGAAGAAGACGAAGAGGAGAAAACCTCTTTCTCTTGAAAATTCAAGTGTGAAAAGGGGTAATTCAAAATGGGGAAAAGGACAAACGAGAGGGGGGGACCGCGGAAAATTGCCCACACACCCCTTAGGGTGTCTCGGCAAAATCGAGACACCCCAAGGGTGTCTCGGCCTTGCCGAGGCACCCCGGGGTGTTTCGCCCGGGTTTTGACCCCCCGGACGATTATTTGGTCCCCCGAATCGTCTTTTAAATCCCCCGATGTTCATTCTCTTCGTCAGCGGTTGAAAATATGGGTGAACTTCACACATCAACCTTTCGACGGTTCGAAACCCCAGGGTAGACACCGGTCAACGCATAACCCTGGGTCAACGCCGGTGTAGGCATCGAAAATTACCGATAGGTCCCTGCACACAGCTCAGTGTTAACGAGCGACGATTGAACATCACTTCCTGGTTCACAAGAGTTCAAATGACGTTAGTGAGTGCCTGAAGTGAATCGACGGACTACGTGAGCCGACAGAATCTCAAGAACAACGGGGATACGGACTGACCGGAAACCCCGTGATCATTGCAAACGGACCAACGCCCTTCAACTCCCGTTGGTCCCACTGATAATCCGACCATTAAGGCCTACAGAGCTCGCCGTCAGAATTCCAACGCATCCAAAATCAGTCAAATCCGAGTTCGGATGAAAAGTCAACGAGGAGTCAATGGCGGGACAACGGCAGAACAACGGCAGGACCTCGGACTGAACTGAGGCACCCTGGGATATCTCGGCAGGCTCGAAATACCCGAGGGGTGTCTTGGCAAAGCTAAGACACCCCAGTGGTGTCTCGACCAGGCCGAGACACCCCAAGGGTGTCCATGTGCCTTGGTCTCCCCCCCCTCTTTTGGCCTCCTTTTACGGCGAAACACCTTTTACGGCGAAACACCTTTTACGGCGAAACACCTTTTACGGCGAAACACCTTTTACGACGAAACACCTTTTACGGCGAAACACCTTTTACGGCGAATCACCTTTTACGGCGAAACACCTTTTTAGGGCAGCCCCTAGGGCCTCCTCTTGGCCTATAAATAGAGCCCCTTGGCCTCCATTTGAAGGGGCTCCCAATTCTTGGCTGAATTATCTTGGCTTAGAATTGCTCTTGGTCTGAAGCGGCGAAGCCCTGCTGGAGTAAGGATTGAGGTCTGAATTTTGAAGCGGCGAAGCCCTGCCGGAGTGAGGAATAAGAAGTTCTTCATCAGCCCCCTTCATTCACCCCTTTCTTTTCCTTAGTGTTGCCCCTTAGCGGTGATACTAAGAAGAGCTAGTGTCTCGTTTTAGCCGAGATATAAGCTTTAAACTTCTAAGATCTCACGCGGATCGACGAAGTTCTATTTCTATATCCCTTCGCGGATAGACGAAACTCTGCCGGATTTTCCCGGAAAGGATCTTGATCGACCGACGGTCCACGGATATCAACATCCCCGTCACAGGCCAAAGACCCACGCAAGCGAGACCACACCGAAACAGGATCTCGTGTTTATTTTCGATAAAGTTGTAATATTTTGTTTTCATTTAATTCTGTTGTAACGATCGAAGTTGTAACAGATATCAAAAGCAATGAAAACAGCAACTTTTCCCGAAAACAGCCGGTCAGCGCGTTGCGATCAAAAGTCAAACGTCATTCAGCACGTTGCAACACAAATCAACGGGCGGCAATTTGAAACCCTAAGGTGGACGCCGATCAACGTGTAACCTTAGGTCAACGCCGGACAGCGCGTTGCAACCCACGCGGTTCAAAACCCTAAGGTGGACGCCGGACAACGCGTAACCTTAGGTCAACGCCAATCGGCGCATTGCGACAAAAGTCAACACGTGACGACGAAAGTCAACCCATGCGGTTCAAAACCCTAAGGTGGACGCCGGTCAACGCGTAACCTTAGGTCAACGTCGGACAGCACGTTGCGACAAAAGTCAACACGTGATGACGAAAATCAACCCACGCGGTTCAAAACCCTAAGGTGGACGTCGGACAACGCGTAACCTTAGGTCAACGCCGGACAGCGCGTTGCGACAAAAGTCAACACGTGACGACGAAAGTCAACACGTGACGACGAAAATCAACCCACGCGATTCAAAACCCTAGGTCAACGCCGGACAACGCGTTGCGACAAAATTCAACACGTGGCGACGAAAGTCAACACGTGACGACGAAAGTCAACCCACGTGGTTCAAAACCCTAGGGTAGACGCCGGACAACGCGTAACCCTAGGTCAACGCCGGACAGCGCGTTGCGACAAAAGTCAACACGCGGCGACGAAAGTCAACGCGTGGCGACAAAAGTCAACCCACGCGGATTTGAAACCCTAGGGTGGACGCCGGTTAACGCGTAACCCTAGGTCAACGCCAATCGGTGCGTTGCAACAAAAAGTCAACACGCAGTGACAAAAGTCAACGCGTGATGATAAAAGTCAACCTACGCGGTTCGAAACCCTAGGGTAGATGCCGATCAACGCATAACCCTAGGTCAACGCCAATCGGTGCGTTGCAACAAAAAGTCAACATACAGTGATCCGAAACCCCAAGTCAACACGATGTGACAGGGATAGTAAGTTCAAAAGTCAATTCAATGACACGAGCCAAACTCAACTCACCAGCTGTAGACTCGAGACTCCGATGACGGCCAGGCGATAAACGCAGCGCCGGAACAATTTCGGTTATTCGACAAAGCACCGGATAAACCGAAAATCGAAGGAGTCGAGAGTTGAAGCGAACCATAGGTCCCTTAGGCTGACTGAAGGCTGGACCAATCATATCCAAAGTATTCCGGTCTCTTCTGTAAAAGAAACGAGTCCGAAACACTTTGGAGGGGGTATCTGTAGGCGTCAAAAATTGCCGATAGGTCCCCACAAACAGCTCAGTGTTAACGAGCGACGATGAACGTCACTACCCAGTTCACAAGAGTTCAATTGACGTCGGTAAGCGCCTGAAGTGAATCGTCGGACTACGTGAGCCAACAGAATCTCAGAATAACGGGGATACGGACTGACCGGAAACCCCGCAACCGCTGCAAAAGGAGCAACGCCCTCCGTGTCCCGATCACCACACTAATAATCCAACCAATGGGATCTACAGAGCTCGCCGTCATAATTCCAATGCATCCGAAATCAATCAAATCCGAGTTCGGACGAAAAGTCAACGGCAAGTCAACGGCAGATCAACGGCAGAACAACGGCAGAGCCTCGGACCAGACTGAGGCACCCAGGGGTATCCCGGCGAGGTCGAAACACCCGAGGGGTGTCTTGGCAAAACCAAGACACAACAGGGGTGTCTCCAATCTTTTTTATGCCGAAGCACTTTTTGGGGGGTGTCTCCAAGGTTGTTACACGGCGAAACGCTTTTTGGAGGTTGCTTTTACGACGAAATGCTTTTTGGGGGGTGTCTCCAAGGTTGTTACATAGCGAAACGCTTTTTGGAGGTTGCTTTTACGACAAAATGCTTTTTGGGGGGTGTCTCCAAGGTTGTTACATGGCGAAACGCTTTTTGGAGGTTGCTTTTACGGCGAAACGCTTTATGGGCAGCCCCTAGGCCTCCTCTTGTGCCTATAAATAGACCCCTTGGGTCTCCATTCTCTTGGCCCCTGATTTGGAATACTCTTGGCTTGAAATTGCTCTTGCCTTGGAGTTTTGGAGAGAGCGGCGAAGCCCTGCTGGAGCGAGGAGTCGGAGTTTTCAAGAGAGCGGCGAAGCCCTGCCGGATCAAGGAGTCTCCTTCTTCATTCACCCCTTCTCTTTTCCCTTAGTGTTGCCCCTTAGCGGTGATACTAAGAAGAGCGAATATCTCGATTATCCGAGATAGGAGCTGTCGGTTTCCATATCCCATAGCGGATAGACGAAACTCTGCTGGATTTTCCCGGAACGGATCTGATCGACCGGCGGTCCACGGATATCAACATCCCCGTCACAGGCCAAAGACCCACGCAAGCAAGCACCGATAAACGGGACTTGCGTTTATTTTCAAGAGAGTTGTAATCTTAATTTCTTTGTTATTCGATTCATTGTAACGACTGAAGTTTTAATGAAATCAGTAATGAAGGCAACTTTCGACGAAAACAGAGGTGGCTCGGTTTTGGCCGAGTCCTCCAAATGTTAGTTTTTTTCATCATTTTCCGGTTTCGCGGTTTATCCGAACTCTGATTTGTTGATCTGGACTCTGATTTGGCAGTCCGAATCCTGATTTGGCAGTAAATACGCTTTAGTGTTCGAGTTCGTTAACCTCGTCGCCTCGTTAATCTGCATCGTCGCATTTTACTTAGCTTCGATGTTGTGATCTAACGATCATGCTTGGATACATCGCCCGATGGTTCGTAGGTTTGTTGAATCATCGTGCCGAGCTGTGTTAAGGGACCTATAAGCAGTTTTATACACCTACAATCATCAATGAATTACATGGTCTTGACAAGAAATTGACTATCCAAGAGATGAACTACAAGATCCTTCGCTCATTGACTCCGTTGTGAGAGCCCAAAGCTACGGCCATAGAGGAAGCTCACGATCTTACTACTCTAGCTCTTGATGGCCTCATCGACAAGCTTAAAGTTCATGAGAAGAAGCTTAAAGGGAAGAGGGAGGAAGTGCCCCCACAGGAAATTGAGGAGCCATCCCAAAAAATGAAGACCATTGCTCTCAAAGGAGCTAGTGATAACTCCTCCTCTTCGGATAGTGAAATCGACATTTCTAGAGAAGTGGCTCACCTCTCTAGAAGAATATCAAGACTAATAAAAATACATAGGAATTCTAATAACTGATCTAACAGTAATTTTTCTTCACGAATAGGAAAATATTTTGAATGCAACGAACCGGGTCATCTTGCCAAAGATTGCCCTAAGCTCAAAGAGAAATATTTGAAATACAAGAAGAAAAAAGGTATGTATGTCGGATGGGAAGAATCCGAACCAAGCGATTCGCATAGCAATGAAGAAGGAGCAAAGATTGCTCTTCATGATCCCAACATTTGCTTTATGGCTCAAGAAAATGAGGTAATATCCGACACCGAAAGTGAGTCCTTCTATATGCAATGTGATCTAGCAACCGTATTATAAGAGTTAAACCTTGAGTTTAAAAGAATGACAAAAGAATAATCTTCCTTTAAAAAATTACATGCTTCTTGTGATTCCAAACTTGAGAAACTACAATCCTCACTTGCTCTAAAAGATGAATTGTTAGGGGATCTCGATTTTGAAAACAAACAATTAAGATCTAAAATTGAAAGGCTGGAAATTGAAATGGGTAGAATTAAACCTACTCATGCATATTCTAGTCATCATCTCTTTGAAAGAAATAGGTTTCATAGATCTTATGCTTCCAAACACAAGAAAAATTTTGTGTGCACATATTGCATGAAACATGGTCATATCTCCACTCATTATAGGATTAAAAATAACAATGATTATTATGGAATGACATGGGTACCCAATAGTACCAAGTATACTAACACCCAAGGAGCCAAGATTTGGGTACCTAAAGTTTCTACGTCTTCATCTTATGTAGGGAACATCACAAACACAACATAGAGAGATGTGGTACCTTGATAGTGGTTGCTCACATCATATGACGCGTAACAAAGAGCTATTCGCAACCCTATTAAGGATTGAAGGAGGTAATGTCTCCTTCGGTGACAGTGAGAAAGGTAAAATTATAGGTATTGGATGCAATGGTAAGATACTTTCTCTCGAAATAGAGGATGTTTATTTGGTTAGAGGCTTAAATCATAACCTTCTTAGTATTAGCCAATTAAGTGATAAAGGATTTGATATTTCTTTTAAACCGAATAAGTGTATTGTTAGCTTAAATAAAAAAATTATTTTTGTTGCTAATAGAAAATCTAATGTATACATTTTTGAGATGAATGAGCTAGTAGATCAAGATGTCAAATGCCTTACGGTGGTTAATGAAAATCCTTGGATTTGGCATAAGAGGCTTAGTCACGCCAACAGGGAGTTGATATCCAAGTTATCCAAAAAGAATCTTGTAAAAGGGTTACCAAAATTACATTTCATCAAAGATACCATTTGTGAAGATTGTGGCAAAGGTAAACAAACCAAGTCTATCTTCAAATCCATTAAAGATTTATCAACTTCTAAATCCTTGCAATTACTATATCTTGATCTCTTTGGTCCGATGCATGTTACCTCTCTAGGAGGTAAACACTATGTTTTGGTTATCATTGATGATTTCTCTCATTTTACATGGACAATCTTTCTTGGTAGTAAAGATGAATGTTTTGAAGACTTTTTAAATTTTGTCAAAAGAATTGAAAATCAAAAAGAGTTGAAGGTTGTTAAAATTAGAAGTGATTATGGTGGTGAATTTCAAAATAATTTTTTCTATGATTTTTGTGCATATCATGGTATAACTCATGTATTTTCCGCTCTAAGGACATCACAACAAAATGGTGTTGTTGAACGGAAAAATTGCACCATACAAGAGATGGCACGTACAATGATTAATGCTTTTGATTTGCCTAAGTATTTTTGGGCGGAAGCCATCAATACGGCTTGCCATATTTTGAATCGTGTTTTGATTAGACCAAAGCTTAAGAAAACTCCTTATGAACTATTTTATGGCAAAACCCCTTTTATTGGATACTTTCGGATTTTTGGTTGTAAATGTTTTATCTTGAACACCAAAGATCACTATGATAAATTTGATTCAAAAATTAATGTTGGTATTTTCATAGGATATGCACCTAGAAGTAAGGCTTATAGGGTCTTCAACAAACGAACTCTCGTTGTTGAAGAATCTATAAATGTTACTTTTGATGAGTCTAATATTGGTTTGCAAGTTGTTTGGACTAGGAAAGATGATGATATTAAGGGAGGATTGAAACTTTTGTAACTAAATGAAACACCCTCAATAGATGTACAAAAGGATAGGGAAAGCAACAACATTCAAGAGCAAGAAGAACTCCCCAAAGCATGGAAATTTGCACCAAATCATCTGAAGGAACAAATAATAGGGAATCCTTCACAAGGGGTTCTAACTCGCTCAAAAGCTTTGAGTGGGTGTGGTAATGTTGTCTTCCTATCTTAAATAGAACCTAAAAAGATAAATAATGCTTTAAAATATGAGTTTTGGGTTCCAGCTATGCATGATGAACTAAACAATTTTTAAAGAAATAATATTTGAAAATTAGTTCCTAGACCTAACAATGTTCATGTTATTGGAACTAAATAGGTTTTTAGAAACAAACTTGATGAACATGACATAGTCACGAGAAACAAAGCTCGTTTAGTTGCCTAAGGATACAATCAAAAGGAGGGCATAGACTATGTGATGAAACCTTTGCACCGGTTGCAAGGTTAGAATCCATTAGAATGTTCTTAGCCTTTGCAAGTTTTAAAGATTTTAAATTATTTTAAATGGATGTAAAAAGTACCTTTTTAAATGGTTTTGTAGAAGAGGAAGTATATGTTGAGCAACCCCCCGGTTTTATGGATCATTTATTTCCTAATCATATTTACCGGATTCAAAAAGCTTTATATGGGTTAAAACAAGCTCCTAGAGCTTGGTATGCTCGCCTCTCTAGTTTTCTTCTTGAAAATAGTTTTTCTAAAGGGTAAATTGATAATACACTTTTTTGTGAGAAAAAATAAAAAAATTATTTTATTTTAGTTCAAATATATGTTGATGATATCATTTTTGGTGCCACTAATGAAACTTTATGCAAGGAATTTTCTAAAGTTATGCAAAATCATTTTGAGATGAGCATGATGTGATAGCTCACTTTCTTTCTCGGGCTCAAAGTAAAGCAAACTAAGGATGGGGTATTCATTTCTCAAAGAAAGTACGCTAGAGAATTGGTGAAAAAATTCAGATTGGAGAATGCTAAGCATGCACCAACTCCCATGAGTACAAGTATCAAGCTTGATATGGATGATAGTGGTGAGGATGTAGACCAAAAACTTTACCGATGTATGATAGGTAGTCTTCTTTACCATACCGCTAGTAGACCCGATATCATGTTTAGTGTGTGTGCATGTGCACGTTTTCAAGCTTCTCCTAAAATGTCCCATTTGATTGTAATTAAAAGAATTATTAAATATGTCAATGGTACAATTGATCTTGGTTTATTTTATCCAAAAGCACCCCTTCTAATCTTTATGGTTTTTGTGATGCCGACTTTGTCGGATGTAAGTTAGATCGTAAGAGTACGAGTGATACATGTTAATTTTTAGGTAACTCTCTTGTTTCTTGGGCTTACAAGAAACAAAATTGTGTTGCCTTATCCACTACGGAAATGGAATACATTACCGCCGGCTTATGTTGTGCCCAACTTTTATGGATGAAACAAAGTTTAGTTAACTATGATTTCTATTTTTAAAATTTAAAATTTTTTTGTGATAACACTAGTGCTATAAACATTTCAAAAATTCTATTTTGCACTCTAGAACCAAGCATATTGATGTACGCTATCATTTTTTACGCAATCATGTAGAGCGGAAAGATGCATCCCTTATTCATATTAATACTATATCTCAATTAGCGGACATCTTTACCAAGCCTCTTAGTGAAGAAGATTTTTGTCACATAAGAAATGGCTTGGGTTTATGCATAGTTTAAAACTTTTGATTGTTTGCTTGGTTAGTTACATATCATATGCCTCATTGTCATAACATGCTTAAACACATACAATTACAAAGAGGAGTGTGTGGGAGGACCGGGGTTAATTCCAAGAGGATTGGGTTGGTAGTAATGCCTAGTATGGGTTGTAATTCCAAACACTTGAGGAATGTGACACGGTGAGGCCAACACTTGAGGTACATTTTATGTATTTTTGCATGTTTATTATTTCATATACCCCATTTTGATGGTGACAAAGGGGGAGAGAAATCTTCTCATTTGTGTACATAGTTAGGGAGAGCTCATAGATAGAGGGAGCTACTATCTGTAAGCTATATTTAATTTGTTCCAATATAATGGTTGGTTGTCATCATAAAAAAGGGGGAGATTGTTAGCCCTTATGTTTTGATGATGATTTATAACCACCATTATCAGTACTAATTACTTGTTGAGTGATATTGTAGTTAATATGTATATCAAGCTTGTTTGTACCATTTATGGAGGATTAGATGAAAAATGAGCTATAACAATAATATCCAAGGAGGTGGAGGCAAAATGATGAAGTAAAGCTTTCAAGAGCACTATATTCATGAGAAGCTTCATCAATTCAAGAGCAAATATCAAGACTCAAGCCATATACTCATATGTGAGGGTTGCTATTTTGTTTTCTCTCTAGTACTTAATGTAGGCAAGTAGTTACTTGATTACATTTGAAGCTCATGGGATAGCACACTTGCACTCTTTCAAAAACTCGTATTTTATTACTTTTGCTAAAATAGTGATTTTCACAAATACGAGGACCTTTTTGCAAAATTCCTTTTTAAACAAGTTTGTTAAAAATGTTTATAAACTATTTACAAAGTTTCACAATTTTTGGAATTTATTTACTATTTTTAAAAGAGCTTTGTAACTCAATTTTAAAATCATTTCAGGATGATAACTTGTTATCAGTCGACTGATTAGTCGACTGATTTCGATGAAATTAGTCGACTGATGTATCGACTGATGAAAATGTCTGGAATCATCAATTAGTCTATGTTCTATTTTGGTCAACTGACCAGTCGACTGACGAGATCGTCAGTCGACTGAAATGATCGTCAGTCGACTGATAAGCTAAAAATCGTATACAACGATCAGCTCATCAGTCGACTGATTTTCCCGTTAGTCGACTGATAGGTACTATAATGGCTATTTTTGTACAGTTTTAGAAATCCGGTTTTGGGGGATTTTCTCTAATTCTTTGTGGTTTTGGCTGCTATCTTCTTTCCCTATAAATACCCAATAACCCCAACTACTTCAGAACTAAGCTTTCATTGCAAAACTCTTGTTTTCAAGTTTATTGTTTTCAAAGAGCTTCAACTTTCATCTTGTTATTCACTGTTTCGTTTTCACATCCCAAGCTTCAAGTGTAATCTCTCTTCTTGCCATAGGGCTACTGAAAAGAGATCTTTCCTGCGATTGCTACTGTTGTGAGTGTGATCTCGTGGAGATCAATTGTGTGGTTGTGAGATCTCGTGGAGATCGTTATGTAGAAAAAGTTTCGGCTTCCAAACCGGGTTGTGTAGTGGATTCTCATTGAGAGTGGGGAACGGGGACGTAGGTCAGAGGACCGAACCTCGTGAACACATCGCGCGTTAATTGGATAACGATTTCTAATCTTATCTCCTTTACTTTAGCTTTTATCTATGGTGTTTTGCTTGTCTTAATTTTTATTGCACAATTATTGCCTTAAGACTCTAATCACACCCCCCCCTTAGGGTCTAATAACTGGTCTATGCACAGACAAAAAACCCAGTTCATCAAGTCCATGAATACCGTGGGTGCATTAGTCAGCCCAAATAGCATGACGAGAAACTCAAAGGACCCATAATGAGTCAGAAAGGCGGTCTTGGGAATATTCATCTCCTGAAACCGCAACTAATGATAATCGGAACGAAGATCTATCTTCGAGAAACACTATGTTCCTTGTAACTGGTCGAATAAATCATCAATCCTCGGTAGTGGATACCTGTTTTGGATAGTGACCTTGTTCAACTCATGATAATCTATGCACAATCACATGCTACCATCCTTCTTCTTCACGAAAAGGACTGACGCTCCCCATGGAGAATGACTCCGGCGAATAAAATCCTGGGACAATAACTCATCTAACTGCATTTGGAGCTCCCTCATCTTAGCAGGCGCCATACAATAAGGTGCTCAAGAGATGTGTGGTGCCTGGCTGCAACTTGATGGAAAACTCAACCTCTCTTACTGGAGGTAAACCTGGTATGTCTTGGAAGATATTCGAATACTCGAAGACTACTCATGTCTCACTCAAATCGGTACCCCTATCACGCAACAACACCTCCTCGACGTATGCTAGAAAAGACTCTACAAACTAGTTGCCCTGTAAGGTCGCTACAATCAACTCTAACCCATCTGATGTACGCAAGCCGACTGATTTAGCAAAATAGTCGATACTAATATGGTATGACGAAAGCCAGTCCATACTGAGAATGACATTGAAATCCGACATCCATAAAACAATCAAGTCTATGATGAACTCAAACTCATATAAACTGATAACACACCTCTTATAAACACTCTCTAATAGGGACACCTCCCCGAGAGGAGTAGAAACTGATAATGGATCATCTAAGGGGTATGCAACTAACTGAAGCCTATCCATGAAAGTATGAGATATAAAATAATGTGAGGCTCCTGAATCAAATAAGATTTAAGATGGAATAGAATTCACAAGAAAAATACCTTCCACTATCGCTCCCCTCGCAACGTGATCACGTGGTATGACGGCATAGACCCTACCAGTGGCTGGTGTCTGATGTGCTGCTGGTGATGAAACATTTGGGTCCATCTGACCCTGAGGTACACTCTGAAAAGCATGAAATTGGCCTGCTGCTCCCTCAATCCTCAGGACGGAAGGTGGTTCCTTAATCCTCTGGTGTTGCTAGCCGTAACCACGACCTTACTACTGCTGCTGAACCCAACCATAGTTCTGTTGCTGACCGTGTCCTTGAACCAGCTGCTAACCTCCTCTAGGTGCACTGCGGCATTCTAATGCTTTGTGTCCAAACTTCTGATAGTTATGACACGTCCCCTAAAATCTGCACTGCTACTTTGCTCTCTGATCCTTGTAGGCATCAAAAATTGCCGATAGGTCCCCACTCACAGCTCGGTGT
>BQKN01062679.1:0-19459 GCA_022839385.1 Asparagus kiusianus
GACGAAAGAAGGGGAAAAACATGAACGATATATATAGTGAACAACTATCTGATTAATTGAATGAGTTAGTTAATTTCCGTTAGAGTAAATATGGTCATTAATGGTTACAGAGTTACACAGGTTAGAACGAAATTCAATACTCTTATCTTGTTTGATAAGTGAGAATTAAGTAAACTGAGAATGAAATGTATTTAATGTGGGAACGAAATGTCCATTTTCATTCGCACATTTGAGTGTTATTTAGAGAATGAAGTGTGGATGAATATTTTTGAAAGTTATGTATTTTTTTATTTTCAATTAAGTGGGAATGCCTATTTCTTACCATCTCATTAAAAATGCTCATGTAGGAATGAAGAGTGAAGTAGGAGTGAGCATTTTAGATGCCATAAAGAGGTTATATTTGGTATAAAAGAATGAAAAATTTAAAAAAGGGAGTAATCAAACATTGATTATGGGGATTATGGACGCTTTCTAGAAGAATATAACAAGACCGCAATGTTTGCGTCGAAAGTTGATTTCTTTGAGAAATTCATTACAACTTCAGGCGTTTACAACGAATTCAAAAGATGAGTCTTTTTATAAGATCTCTCTACACAAAAGAAATAGAAAAATTATAACTCTCTTCAAATACACGCAGAGCATGTTTATCACCCACTGCTTGCATGGGGTCTTTGCCTGTGTATAGGACGCGTTAGTTCGTGGACCGTCGTAGATTAGATCCGGTTGACAGAACAAAAATTCAATACTCTTGCTTCACAAAGGAAGTAATCGCAAAAGTAAATAATCTTGACCAAGCGAGATTACTACTCTTCTCGAGATCAAAACCAAGTTTGATCCGTAGGAAAGGGGAATGAGCCTCAGATCTCATCTCGAACTCTCACTCTTTATGCTGAAGAACTTCGCCAAGATCTGCTAGCCTCTCTGAAATTCATCAGAACCTTGCCCTAGCTCCTCTAAAATTCATGGCTCCCTTCAGAACTCTCTTTATGAGGGTGCTAAGGGTGTATTTATAGATTCTAAATGTCGTGTTTATGGATAAGATCGAAGAACAACAATTATTATCCGTTTAGGTGGGTTTTCGGTTGTGTAACAGCTTCCACACGTTTAAGGATAACCCCATATGTTTATGGATGATCTTAAAGATTTCTAGAAGCCAATCTTATCAGAAAATACGTCGGGAGCTGACCTGAGTGCGAATCACTTCGAAGTGACTCGGAATTTTCGAGTCACTTTGAGGTGACTCGGATTCTACGAGACAGTTTGTACTATTTTTGGTATGTTAATTTTAATTCTTTTGTCCGACCTCAGAATGAAGTGATTCAAGATGCGTTGGAAAGCTGACGAAGAGAGCTACAAATTTTGTCTTTTGAGATTTTTTGTATTCAAATTTCATCATGGTCAAAATTTTATTTTTTCGTGCAGGTCACTCTAGAGCCCTCTTGATTGTATTTGCTTCGTCGTTTCACACGTTTCGGCATTTCACGTGCCTTCCTTCACTTAATTTTATAGTATCAGATGATCCTCTTTGACTTGGATAATCCTCTCTAACTTGAATAATAGCGTTCATCGCTTTCTCTCCATTTCGAACTACGTGCGGGAACCTATAGGTAATTTTTGACGCCTACAGATACCCCCTCTAAAGTGTTTCATGCTCATTCTTTTATAGAGAAGCCTAGAATACTTTAAATATGATAGGCCCAACCTTTAATTCTTAGACTTCTTCGTCTTTTAGTCTATTCATTATTTTGTCGAATAGCTAAAATTCTTCCGGTGTTGCGTTTATCGTCTGACCGTTGTCGAAATCTTAAATTGGAACTGGAGTGTTGGTTTCTAAATTAGCTCGTGTCAATGAATCGACGTTGAGCTAATCATCTTCGTTGGGAATTCGTATCTGAATCACGATTGAACTCTCAAAGATTATCCTTTGACCTAAAATTTTTCTGGGCCTTATTTCGGTGAAATTACCGTCGCGTTGATCGGCATCGACCTTCATTACAGTGCATTGACTAGTGTTGACTCGCATTGACCGGCGTTGACTCGTGTTGATCGGTGTTGACTCGCGTTGACCAATGTTGACTTTCATCGTCACGCGTTGACGGACATCGACTTTCATCGTCACACGTTGACCATCATCGACTTTTATCATCACGCGTTGAATGGCGTTAACTTGCATTGACTGACGTTGACTTTAGTCGTCACGCGGTGATCGGTGTGAATACAGTTTATACTCATACGTTAACTGGAGTTTACACAGTTTAAGCTCTTAAGGAGTTGGAGCGAGGAGGACCAGTTTATACTCGTATACTCCTGGGAGTTTTGGGAATCAGTCCTCGTGTACCCATCGGAGTTTTTTGTTCTCATTTGGCTTATTTTACCGTCATGATACCGACGTCAACCAAGGATTGAATGCTATTTTTCAGAGTAATACAAGCCTTTGTGGGGTGATGAACCCTCCTGTGACATGCACAATTGATACGGCATAAACATATACCCAAAAATTACAAGTGCACAATCAATCAAGTTATAGTATAAAGATATCGATCCCACGAGGAAGGTGATTTTAAGAGATTATTAGAATTAGTTCTTTTGTTTTGTGTGTGATAAAAATAGGAATAAAGAATAAGTGTGATTATGGAGAGAGATATGATAAGTGATTGTTTTAAATATATGTAAGTGACAATAAATTGAATTTTAGATGAGAGAAGAAAGAATCAAAGAATAAAATAAAAAGCAATAAAGAGAAAAATCAAGAAAACAAAAGATGGAGGATTCAATTAAAGATATGAGAAAGCTAGAATTGAATCCACTAGCTAATCTCAATTAAATACAAACTATTCTCTTTTCGTCATATTTCAATTTAGATTTATTAAGTATAGGCTATCAAACCATTTAAGAAAAGTATAACCTATCAAATTATCATCTAAGTTAAAATAAAAAATCATGATAAGAACAACAACAAGATAGTAATCCTAAAATTCATAAGTATAACCTATCAAATCATTTAAGATAAGCATAGATTATCAAATTCTTTTTCTATCAATTAGTTCTCTAGTTGATTATCCTAAACATGATCATTTTAAGTGCAAGAGAATATTTTGCATAATATAAAGGAAATTAGACTAGTTTCATACAATTCTAAGATTCCTACAAGAATTAATTTCAGATCCTAAGAAATAAAAGCAAGAAATGAATTAAAAAGAATAAGAACTAATTACAAAAAAAAAGAAAAATAAGAAAAACTATACTATGAACAAGAAATAAATCTAACTACATTGCAAAAGAAATAAAGATGTAAGAAAATAAATCTACTCTACAAATTAAAATACAAAAAGAAATAAAAAGACAAGAAAATCTACTCTACAAGACATGAATGTAAATCTAAACTAATAAACAATAAGAAATTACTAAAAAGAAATAAGAAATAAAAGAGAAAAATAAAAGAAAAGCAAACCTTTAAATTGCTCTTCATCTCCATCTTCATCATCCAACAAAGAGAAGAAAAGAAAATTTTAAAGTGGAGAAAAATTCTTTTATTAATTGTAATAAAAGTTATAAATTTGGAAGGTCTTCTTAATTAAGAGTAACTGATCTCCTCTCCAAATGGAGTTATAAAAAATTTTATACCCTCAACCCCTCACTTTCTACCTCTATTTATAGTAAACATCAATGAATATGAGCCCTTGGATTGAAATCTTATCCAAAATCATAAAAAATTAGCCCTTAATTCGTAACAAAACTGTCAGTATCGATGCCAGCATCGATGCCTGTATTTTTACCTTCACAGATGGCTTTGTCTCGTCGAGATAGGCGACTTTGATATATTATATGTTAAATTCCGCCTTCCGGATTGAGAGATATCGTCGTTTCTTTGCGGCCAACTATCTTGAATATATTTTTTTCATATTTGATTCTTTTTATTTTCTCCGGCTTCTACAGGCTACTCGGCTTGATTTTGGGCTTGAGCTTTTTGGCTCTTGCTTGTGTTCTTCATTTAATTCATGGGTTTTTGTTGAGAGAAGAGATCTTAGGCTTTATTCTTTATTAACCTGCAATTAAAGATAAAAACAATTATTAATAATATATTTATTCATATAAAATAGATAATGAGGGTATAAAATTATAACAAAATATGATTATTAACAGTTCTTTGGATCCGAAATCTTATTTGCTTCCTGCTGATTTGTAATCGGTGGTAGTTTGATTTTCTTGTTGGCGAGGAGGTACTTGAAGATGGCTGTAACTTCATTATCTTCAAAAGAATACTCCTTCCGGAACTTCGGATTAAGAGTCTCTTGTTGCCTCCAAGGTTGTTGTTGATGGATGTCGACAGTAGTTGTAGGTGCTTTAGCCGTCGGTTGGCCTTTTTTGACTTTTTTTTCTTTTGAGAAAGCGTTCGGCATGTTCCCCATGTAATTTTAATTCTTTCCATGATGTGGATGACATGACCCCCCAGGGCTTCTAGCACATCAATGGAGAGATTATTATAGCATGTCTGCAAGATGAATTCCTCTGTGACAGGATCCTTGCAATTCATAGCCTTGTTACAGAAGCATTTAACAAAACTATCAACTGACTCATGTCCTTCTGCTTCTCATCCAAAAGAGCTCTGATCAACACTTCGGTGTCATCGTTGAAAAATTTGTTGAGGAACGAGCTTTCCATGTCGTCCTAGCAGTTAATCCTCCCCGGCTTGAGACATCGATACCAATCGAAGGCCGACTCTCGAAAGGTACCTATGAATGACCAAATAATTAGATGTTCATTCCCGGAGATCACTCCTAGGTGGGACTTGAAATAAATTAGGTGCTGAGTGGGTGAACCTTTCCCGTCAAATGGCGTGAAGTTAATTAGATTGAACTTCACCGGGTACGGGATTGAATCCCATTCTCTTGGATATGGACACGGAATGCCGGTCCTCTTTATTTCTTGAGCCGATAGCTAGGTGTTGATCTTATCTTCAAGCTCCTACATCATCTTGTTATCCTCGTCCACATCTTTCTTTGGAGGATGTCGAGAAAGATCAACTGAACCACCCCCAATGATATTAAGGGGTACAATTGAACCACCCCTAGTATTACTGAGGGATGTGATTGGGCCACCCTCATTATTTTTGAGGGGTGCGTCAGCCATGATGACTTCGTCTACTTCTAAATCACTGTCAACTGTGATGTTCTGAGTGCGGCGAATGGATTCAGCCCGCTGACTGGACTCAGGTGGTGGTTGAAGTTATTGAGCCTGTAACTCTCTCATTTGCTGCATGGTCTACTCCATCTCCATTTTTATTTCAGGTCTAAGTTCCTCTCGCTGTCGAGCTAAACCCTCTTGAAGCATTTGAGCCACTAGGTCGGAAGTGATTATGAACGACTCCTTTGCTTCCCCCATGCTAGATATTATATCGTTGGAGGCGATTGCAGAGCAAGTATCCGACAGTTTGTCTTTTGAAAATAATCCTTCGTGCATCCTCGAGTAATCCCTATGTCCAATGGCTTCTAGTTAGAGCCGAGATATTTGTTGGGTTATCCCTGAATTGACTATTCTTCTGGGAGAAAAGTCGGGATTAGAGCCGTTTGAAGTAATCATAGACTTTTCTTTGTCAACCATGTTGATAGTGACTCAACCATGTTGATAGTGACTTCAGAGAATTCATCATCCTGGGCAGTGGATTTTCTCTCATGGAAACGTATTGGCTTGGGCTTCGACACTTCGGTGGTAAGTTTCTCAAATACCAAGACCTTTTGTGAAATGGTCCTGGGATAACTACATTTTGATAATACTACCTTGATAGATCTTCCGCATGGACAGTGAGAGCTGGTTTCTCGGACACCCTCCTTTTGGGATTTGTTCACACCCCCAGCCTGATGGTGCAGCCCATTAGAGCAATCCATTGCTTGTTGGTGTGATGCCCCAAGTATAACATTACTTTTTGATGGACAAGTCTTCTTTTGGGGATGAAAAACCTTGTTAACATTGTAAGGACGATTTGTTGTCGCCTTTGAACGATCCAAGGTCGCATCAGGAGTCGTACGTTTAGAACCACCCCTTGTGAGCGTGAGGTGTTAACGGGCTCCTGGGCTTCAATACGAACCCCCCAGGCGATCGATGCCAGAAGTCCTCTTGTGCACGGCACACGAACATGTACAATAAGGTGTCCCGGTTTGTTTGGAGGTGACAGGACATCTTTGAGCAGCCTTTGGCTTAACGGGAGTGTTTGTACGACTCCCAGCCTAAGGAACTACTCGGGTTTTCTTCACCGGAGCTTTGCCTCTATCTTCATGTGAAGGTCTAAGATGGTCCGCCATCATAACCTTGAATTTTGACAGGTCAACGCTGCCGTGAGACTTCTCCAGAGGTGCGGGATTGACTGGAGCAAGAACAAGACTCGACGGAAGTGAAGAAATGGCCGCGGGAGGCGAATTAGGTGCGATACACCTTGAGGTGACTTGGGTTTGGCGTGAGTCACCCTAAAGTGGCTCGGGACTTCTGATCTTTTCGGTTGCTGTTGGAGTTGTTTTTTATGCCATTTTGGACTTTGGCCTCCAGACTTAGCATGGTCTTGGTGGTTTTTTGGCCACCTCTTCCTTCTTCATGCCTTGTGCCTTTTGCAAAAGGGTGCGAGCATGTGAGGCATATGCATGACGCCTTTAGATAGCTCCTTACAGGTTGAACAATTTTTTTTGACAATGATCCATTCTTCCGTCGATGGCTTGGAGGATTTGTTAGCCACACACAGTTGAAGTGATTCGGTTGCTTGACGCCTTCTAGACTCCAAGTTTACGTAATATCGAACCCCGTCTACTTGTTATAATACCTTGGAGATTTGACGAGCTTGGCGTTAGCGTCGCCACTGACAAGCTCTCTTCGTCAGAGTTAGCGTACTTTGATTGGATAACTCCTTAATTGGAGATGAGTCACTTGTAGTCTTCATCAATGAGTACACCTCCTTCAAGGGTCCAACTATTCACACTCCCAAACAGTAACTTTGGGGGTGTGTGAGGACTAAATTGTCCTTCTCCCACCGGATAGCCAATCCGGTGGGTAATTAATTTTTCTGTCTTTTTTTGTGTCCAACAAAAGGGTATTTTCGGCAATCCAACTCTCAAAATTACTGTTTGGGAGTGGATATAGCAAACGTGCTCCTTCAAAGATAATATCTTTCCGCATTTGTAGGGAGAGGGGGATCTTGATGAAGACGAGGAGAAATATTCCCCGAACTTGGCTTCGTCGAACTCGTACTCGACCGCTGAATCAACCAGGATCTTTATATTCGGTTGCGATACGACAGTCTCGGCAGCGAGACTGTTGGCTCCCACTATGGTCTCCAGCTTGTTTGTGTCGAAAGTTAATTTCTTAGAGGAATTCATTATAACTTCAGGTGTTTACAACGAATTCAAAACATGAGTCTTTTTATAAGATCTCTCTACACAAAATAAATAGAAAAATTATAACTCTCTTCAAACACACACAGAGAACGTTAATCACCCGCTGTTGGCGTGTGATCTTTGCTTGTGCCGGGGACGTGTTAGTCCGTGGAACGCCGCGGATCAGATTCGGTTGCCAGAACAAAAATTCAATGCTCTTGCTTCATAAAGGAAGTAATCGCAAAAGTAAATAATCTCGACCAAGCGAGATTATTATTCTTTTCGAAATCAAACAAAGTTTGATCTGGAGGAAAGGGGAATGAGCCTCAGATCTCTCGAACTCTCCCTCTTTATGCTGAAGAATTTCACCAAGATCTGCTAGCCTCTCTGAAATTCGTCAGAACCTCACCTCAGCTCCTCTAAAATTCGTGGATCCCTTCAGATCTCTCTTTATGAGGGTGCTAGGGGTGTATTTATAGATTCTAAATGTCATGTTTATGGATAGGATCGAAGAACAACCGTTATTATCTGTTTAGGTGGGTTTTTAGTTGTGTAACAACTTCCACACGTTTAATGATAACCCTATATGTTTATGGATAACCCCAAGGAGTTCTAGAAGCTAATCTTATCAAAAAATACATCGGGAGCTGATCTGGACGCGAATCACTTCGAAGTGACTCAGAATTTCCGAGTCACTTTGAGGTGACTCGGATTCTCCGAAACAATTTGTACTATCTTTGGTATTTTGGCTTTAATTCTATCGTCCGAGCTCAGAATGAAGTGATTCAAGATGCGTTGGAAAGCTGACGAAGAGAGCTACAACTTTTATATTTTAAGGTTTTTTGGATTCAAATCTCATCATGGTCAAAATTTTACTTCTTCGTGCGGGTCACTCTAGAGCCCTCCTGATTATATTTGTTTCGTCATTTCACACATTTCGAAGTTTCATGTGCGTTCTTTCGCTTCTTTTTATAGCATCGGATGATCCTCTTTGACTTGGATAATCCTCTCTGACTCGGATAATAACATTCATCGCCTTCTCTCCGTTTCGAACTACGTGCGGGAACCTATAGGTAATTTTTGACGCCTACAGACAATCGTCAGTCATAAAGACTTTTCCAATTCTTCCTTAATTTTCCCATTAATTGCATAATCATAATGTAAAGAAGATGAGTATCGTTCATTGATTGTAATGACAATGAACTTTCCCAAAAATAAATAGGAATATGAAGGAAGTACAGAGCTTTTAATTTTGAAACTTGAGGCATTCCAGCAGAAGATGTAACGTTGTATTGCTAGACATGATACATGTCAATCATAGAAGAGTTTAGGGGAGGAGGAGTGGTATGGTAAATAATAATACTGTGAAAATACTTTGCATTGCTGTGCGGCTTCCTTCATCCTTTGTATCTCTAATTAAAACCATAAAGATTCCAGACACCAATTTTTTGGGGTGTTCTTCGCACCCAGCAACGCTGCAACTTTGAAAATTTAATTTAACACCCCTTAACTATGGGGTGTCACCAAACACCTAATATATACAAATTCTCAACAAATTCCGCTGAATGTTGTTACTTTAAAATGTGATATGACTTAAAAACGTTTTTTTTTAAAACTCATTTTAGTTAAGAAAACACAAACTAATAAGGAAGACCATTTTTTTAATGGCTGAGGGGTTATCTTATTCTTTTTAATCTTGTTCTTATTAGGTGACATATAACTCTGTTAGTTGAGGGTTTGAGAGAGAAAATTTTAGGAAGATATAAGTCTAAATTTCAAAGTTGAGAAGGGTTGTTTAAAATGCACCCAGACTTGATAGGGATTTATTCAAATTGAAAAGTAGTCGAGGAGGGTTTATGAGACACTCCCCATAATTGAGGGGTTTTTTCTAAAATTAATCCTTAAAACTAATATTGAGGCTGAACAACTCATTTATATATTACTAAATATCAAGAGTCGAGTATGCTTTAAAATTAGTAGTGTATTTGGCAATCATTTTAATGGCTTAATTGCACTGGAATACCTTATAGTTTCCCCTCCTTCACACTTATATACCATCGTTTTTGCAGTACTTGTATATCCTAAAATTTTAAAATTTACACCTTAACACTTTTATTTATACTTAAATAACAATTTGGTCCCTGTATCTAGTTTCATTCTCAAAGTGGTCCTTGTACTTTCTTTTTTCTCAACCTAGTCGATGTACCCAATCTTAGTTACAAGGTTAGTCAAAATATCAAATTGGTATATTTTATTTATCCTTAGTGACAGTTTGGTATATATATATTTTTTCTGACAACATAGTGGTATATTATTTTTTTGCTCCGGTGACATATTGATATACTATTTTTTCACCGTCGACAAATGAGCCTCAACTTTGGCCGGACCCAAATTTATGGTGAAATTTTTCACGCGACGCCTCACATGATGCGAATGTGGCTGCCAACATGGCTCCCAGTGGCAAACAATTGTAACTAATCCCATCCAAAACCATCCCCTTCTCCATCACTCTCCATAAACCCAATAGCTTTATCTATCCTCCCACATTTCCTCAAGCTCTCCATGAATGAGCTACAAGTCATAACAGGTCTATCCTCATTCCTGTAGTTGCATAAAGCCAAAAATAAGTGCAAACTAGGGGAACTATAGGGTATATAAGTGCTGCCAAAAATAAGTGAGCATATGTAAGTGCAAACTAGGCGAACTATAGGGCATTTAAGTGCAATTAAGCCCAATTTAAGTTATTGCCAATTTTCCATGTTTATTGACCCCATCTAATTCTTTCCTTTCTTTTTATTTCTTTGCAAAAACTTCACTATAGGTCCCTATTTGTTGGAAAATTGAAGAAAAAAATAAGAATAAAATTTGTATTTATCTCTCTAATTGACTTAGAAAAAGAATGAATACAATTTCTCTTTGCAATCTCACTCTAACTGATTTAGAAAAAAAATTACAACTCTTCTGTATCGGTTTCCTGATTTACAAAAGAGAGAATAGATCAACAGAGACCCTCCATTTGTTTAAACTTGGGTTCTTCTTGGTGTCGATGGAAGCTTGAATCTTATATCCCGTTCGAACACCTCGCTTCGTGGAACTTGGTAGAACTCTGAACGAGTTTAAGAGAACTTACGATGCAAGTTTCAAACTCTAAACGAGTTTAAACTCTGTAAAAGAGTTGATTTCAGAAAGAAAATGAATCCTCTTAAATTTAACCGAAATGGTTCACAAGACAAGGATGAAATCTCCAAGAAAAACCTTCACAAAAACCTCCACAAAAGCTAAGAAGATCAAGACTCCAAATAACCCTCTTTGCGAAGATCTTTTTCCGATCTCCAGATGATCCAAAGATCCATTTTAAGCTGATTTTTTTAGCTATTTATAGGGGGTTTTAGGGGTGTAACTAACCCCTAAAATCACTCTTTAGTGGGGTTGTGATCCCCTCAGATCATGCAAAACGGTTTTGGAACCGTTTAACTCGTGTTTGAACGAGTCAAACGCGAAGTTTACATTTTGGGAATGGACACTACGTCTTGAACTTCGGACGCTGAGTTGAGCTCTGTGTTTGGGTCTGGACACGCAATGGTGAACCCTGCGTTCTATTCTTGGAACGCGGATGTGAACTCCGCGCCTTGAGTTTGGAACGCAGCAATGAGCTTCACATTTTGTTCTTGGAACGCAGAGGTGAGCTCTGCGTCTTGAATCTGGAACGCAACGATGAGCTTCGCGTTTGGGCTTGAAGAGATCGTCAATTGTAATCTCTTTTCTCAAGTTCTGCAAAGATCGTTGTCTTGTAATCCTTGCATTTGGCTCTTTGAAATGTGAGAGTTGTCAACTTATAACTCTCGTATATTGCGAAAGTTGTCAAATTATAACTTTCATCTGTTGTTATGAAGGTTGTCAGATTGTAACCTCCATCGTTTGTGCTTTGTGGGGATCAGCTGTCTGCAGTAATTTTTAGACATCCTACAATCCCTAATGTTTAAACAATATTTATTTGAGTCCTTAAACTTTAAAAGTCATCAAATAAGATCTCTAACATTAATTCTATTATCACTAGAAATTCTTTTTAAAAATTTCCTTTAGTAATTGTTGATATGATAAATTTTTTCATTTTCCTTTTTCTTTGATGATTGTATGATGAGTAGATCCCTAAAAGTTTATAAAATTACGATCAAACCTTTGAAAGTCTTGAACGTTATAAATAGGTTCTAGAAAATTTAAAAAATTATAAATAGTTTCCTAAAAAATTTATACATAGCTACTAAATTTTTTAAAAATTAAAAATACTCCCTAAAATTTTATGAAAAGCCTACAAATTTTTTTACAAGTGCCTTATAATAAAATTTGAAAATTATAAATAACCATCTACATTTATTTGTTTTTATAATTTTTAAAAAATTTTGTTGCATGTAAATTTTCTAGAGGTTATTTATAAAATTTGAAACTCTTAGAGGGCTATTTGCAAAAAAATTAAGGGATTATTTTATAATTTTCAAAACTTTTAGACAGTTTGTAATTTTTTTAGGGATTGTTTGTAAAATTTTGGAGGATTATTTATAATTTTCAGAACTTTCTAGGGGTCAATGTAAAATTTTAGTTGATTATTTATAATTTTTGTATTTCTTGGGTTGTTTGTCAATTTCGGGGGCATTTTGAAAATTTTGAGCTCTTTGTAATTTTGAAAAGCTTGAAGGGGCTGTTTGTAAAATTTTAGGACTCTTTTTAAAATATTAAGAAGTTTTTTGTGATTTTCAAAGCATTTAGCAGCTGTTTGTAAAATTTTAGAAGACTGTTTGTAGTATTTGAAAATAAATAAAAAAAACCTTCAAGGACTGCTTGTAATTTTAAAATTTTTAGGTGGTCCAATCAACATCTAGTTAGCACCAAAAAAAAAAAGGAAAAAATGACAAAAAATCTTTTCACCTCAGCAACTACTAATGAAAAATAAATAAATAAATAAAAAGGTCTTTTGGTGATGACGGAATAAACTCTAGGCGCCTCCTTTGATAACTTATAAAGTTTAAAGAAAAGTATCAAATTATAACCATCCAGTCGGAATGCAACTTCAAAAATACACGATAGAACGTTATATCTATCCCTCGCTGCAAGTTTTGAAACAAATTAATCTTACATTTGACCGTTTTAGTTCCAGCAACCTTACCTCACTCTGTACAGTTGGAGTTCACGTGCTGTGGTAGTCCTCGTCCACGTGTCACGGACGCGTGGGATCCTTCTATAGTTGCCTACCGACACTAACTACGATTTTTTAATTTATTATGACGGGCCTTTTTCGAGAAATGGAAAAAAACACTCTCGTTTTGTTTTTGACTCAATTAGTAAAATAAAATAATTGAGTCGAAAGAAACTAAACATGGGAATGGAGAGAAATGGACAAAGTGGGAGTCGTTAGAGAAAGTAAATTGGAGTTGGTTACGGGCGCTGGATTTGCGCCGTGACATCTTACTGTTACAAAACATACACTAGTATTTATTAGGGCTGGTCGTCGCCTCCTCTTCAGCCTTTGAAATCTCATGAGCGGACTGATCCGCGGCTAGTACCTTCGCTTTTGCTTTTGCTTTCGCTTTTGCTTTTATTGTAATTACTTCCTTTTACTTATGTGTGCATGGACTAACCAATAAATTAACCGTAATAGCATTGACAACTTTTTTTAATTTATTTTAGGGGTATATTTATTTATTTATCTATTTAAAGGACTCAAGCTTGAGGTTGTTGGTTGGGTTTCTATACGGCAATTCGCAACCGTAGAATGAGGAAGGGTCCCATGGCTTCCTAGAAGAAATGAGAGAGAGAAAGAAGAACGTAATAAAATATTCGGCACCTTTTTTTTTAGGGAAAATTGCTTTCAGCCCCCAAAACCACCCAAAACAAGCTCTGCCCCCCCCCCCAAGACTTTTTCAACGTGTCATTTACCCCCAAAACCGCCCCCGATTTAATTCCAGCCCCCAAAACGAATCCCCAGGCCTCACTCCGTTAAACCCCCTATCGAAATGCCCAAAATACCCTTACCAGCCTGTGTTCGTCGCCCTCTCACGACGGAAACCCATCGTTTCGACTGTAGGCATTAAATGTTGATTAGAATGACTTTTTTTGGGGGGAAATTCCCATTTCCCTCCAAAATTATCACCAGCTATATTCCCCCTCAAACTAAAATCGCTGATTTGTTTCCATTCCCCAACTTAATTCTCCTCAAAAAAGCCTCTTCGATTCGTCAACTACTCCCTGTAATAAAATGGCGGATGGATCTCTTCTATGCGTGGTAACGAAGGCAAAAAGCAACAAAGGTGGTGACGGTGTATTCGTCGTTATCAAAGAGAATACAGAAATAATCAGCTTGAGATATCGAGTGGCGGAAAGGCTTAACATACCAATGCAATCTCTTTCACTGAAGTTCATTTGCGAAAGGGAAAAGAAATTCAGTATTTCAATTGACAATGACGACGACTTAAATTTGATGTTCGAGTATTGTCGGCGTAATGGATTTACAGACGCGAATTTGTATGCTACCTCCGCTGGGGAATCCTCAACATCGCAGAACACGCAGACGACGCCGGATACTGCGTAGGAATTACACCCCTAATTTCCTTTTGAGTTTCCTGATAGGTTTTGCCATTAGTTGTTAACCTCATGCATTGGTTGCTTAGGTAATGTGTTTGTTGTCAAGGTTATGTTAAGCACTGGTTGTTGAGGTTATTTGTTGGCTGTTACGTATACTGGTTGGTTGCTAAGATAAGGTGTTTTGTTGGCTGTTACGTATACTGGTTGGTTGCTAAGATAAGGTGTTTGATGTTAAGTATATGCGTTTGTTGTTAAGGTCACGAGTCTGTCCTTAAGTATAAAGGTTAGTTGTTAAGGATATGTGTTGGCTGTTATGTTTATGAGTTCGTTGTTAAGGTTATCTGTTCGTTGCTAAGGCTATGTATTTTTATTACTGCTTCAGGACAATACCGACACAAAACTCGCGGTGCGCAGATACCACGTTCACCCAAACCTGTAATGATGAGCGTATTCCTAATGACAACCCCACCGGCGACTCGATCATGCTGATGGAAGACATGCTTAATCACCAAACAAAGATCCCAGCTGAGTGGCACACCTCCATACGTGAAGTTGGTCAGAAATTTGATAGTGCAGCTGAAGTTAGATTAGCACTTCAATACTATTCAATTGCTAAACGGTTCGAGTATGATTTTTACCACAATGAACAAAGACGCATAAGAGTCTATTGCCGATTCAAACACACTCATGGTTGCCCTTGGATGTTGTTTGCTTCCCCGCTCAGAAATTCGTCTATCATGTCCATAAAGAATTTCGAGTCTACCCACACATGCGGTCAACATGGAGCAAATGCTGGCAACTCAATGGCATCAAGGAAGTTCATTGCTAGCCAAATACAAGCTGTTTTGAAGGTTAGGCCAGATCTTCGTGCGGTCGATATCAAGAACGACATGCTCTCTAATTTTGGCATCAAGATTAACTACAGTAAAGCATGGTGGAGCAAGGAGACAGCTCAACAGGACCTGTTCGGTGACGATGATGAGGCTTACGATTCACTGAGATGGTCCTTATCCTTTTTATTCTTCTGAAATCAATCTTACGTCTTGGTTGCTAACTATACGTAGTAGTTGTTAAAGTTGGTGGCTCGACGTTAAGTATACGGGTTGGTTGTGAAGTTTGAAGGTCGGTTGTTATGGTTATGAATCCGCTGGTAAGTCTACTGCTTACGTTTTCGTTGCTAACTATACGTATTAGTTGTTAAAGTTATTGGTTCGTCGCTATGTGTACGTGTTGGTTGTGAAGTTTGAAGATCAGTTGTTATGGTTATGAATCCTTTGCTAAATCTACTTCTTACGTTTTGGTTGCTAACTATACGTATTAGTTGTTAAAGTTATTTGTTCGTCGTTAAGTGTACGTGTTGGTCGTGAAGTTTGAGGATCATTCGTTATGGTTAGGAATCCTTCGCTAACTGTACTGCTTTGTTGTTATATTCATGCAGGTATGAATCCATGGTGCATGCAACTAATCCAGGGAGTCGTGTTGTTATTGATGCTGATGACGGGAGGTTCAGGCGATTGTTCATTAGTTATAATGCCTGTATTGAAGGGTTTATTGCTGGGTGTAGGCCTCTATTGTTTTTGGACGGAACATTTATTAAAGATCGTTACAGAGGCATACTACTTAGCGCTACTGGGTATGACGGCAACCAGGGAATATTTCCCCTAGCTTATTGCGTATGCAACCAAGAGAATGAGGTTAACTGGAAATGGTTCTTACAAGGATTATGGACGTTACTCTATGATAGGGAAAAACCTTACAAACCTCCACATCGACTGGTAATGATTTCAGACGCCGACAAGGGTATCAGGGCAGCTGTCGAGGAATTCTTTCCAGATGCATTCCATTCAAGGTGTGTTCTGCATCTAGTCGAGAATTTCAAAAAGAAGATGAAGGATTTTGGTCACAAGGCAAATGTCGCGACTACGTTGGGCGAGCTGTTACAATCCGCGGCTTATAAGTTTACAATATCTGAATGGGATAATGACATGAAAGAATTGGCAGCGATCGATCACAGGGCTTACGTCGCTGTAATGGAATACTCCCCGGAGAGATGGGCAAACGCGCATTTTCCTGGTATAAGGTAAGATAGCTTGGTCCCTACGCTATTTTGTTACAGCACTGTTTTAGGTGTTTAGGTTAGAGTTATCCTACAGTTTTCTGTTAAGGTTAGTTTTTTATTGTTATGGTTAGAGTTATTCTGCTAGGGTTTTGTTGTTAAGTTTAGGATATTTGTTATTAAGGTTAGGTCTTTAATGTTTAGTTTATGGTTTTATTGTTAATTTTATGGTTTTGTTGTTAAGGTTAGAGTTATTCTGCTAGGGTTTTGCTGTTAAGCTTAGGATATTTGTTGTTAAGGTTAGGTCTTTAATGTTTAGTTTATGGTTTTATTGTTAATGATATGGTTTTGTTGTTAAGGTATGGCCATGTTACTTCAAACGTTGCTGAGTCCTTCAACAGCTGGATAAGAAAGGCACGATTGTTGCGAATCTTACCTTTGGTTGAGACCATACGGAAGCAAATAATGGAACGCATGCATGAAAGGAGGCTGTTGGCTCAGAAATGGTCTGGGTTCTTATGCCCGGAAGCGGAGATGGTGCTGAGTGATAACATTCAGCATGGTAGCTGCTTGGCGATTAAACATTCGACGGAAGATATTGTGGAGGTCGAGTCCAATAAAACTTGCCGCGTAGATTTGAGGAATCGGACTTGTTCCTGCAGGTCCTGGGACATCACCCGCATTCCCTGCAAACATGCGTGCGCTGCAATTGCATGGATGGGACGAGAAATTTATCAATATTGCGATTGGTACATGAGTGTGGACTCATTCAGAGCAAGCTATGCACCGATCATCTACCCCATACCAGATTACGAGAAGCGCTGTGTACCGCCAGAAGAGCGATTGTTGAAGCCTCCTCTCACCAAAAAAAGACGTAGCAGACCATGCACTAGACGAATCAACAACAGGTCGCTGAACACCCGACCTGTTAAGTGCTCTCGCTGCAACATGGAGGGTCACAATCGTGCAAGCTGTAACGAGCCTATATAGTTTGTCGTTTTGTTGTCATGTATATGAATTTCTTGTCCTGTATATCATTACAAGTGAAGGATATAACTTGGCTGCTAAGGTTATTACTTCGTTTTCAATTTAAACACTTTAATGTTGAAGTTTAGGCTTGTTTGTTAAGGTTATTACTTGGTTGTCAAGTTTATCATTTTAATGTTGAAGTGATGACTTGGTTGTTAAGGTTGTTATTTGGTTGTCAAGATTATCACTTTAACGTTGAAGTTTTTGATTGGTTTATAAGTTTATCGATTGAATGTGAAGTTTACCGTTATACACCTGTTATCCACCTGTTCTTTGTTGTCAGTTTTATTTGTTTGTTGTTTAGGTTACTATTATTCACTTTCAATTGGCTGACAAGTTTATGGGGTTGTTGATAAGCTTATTTGTTTGTTGTTAAGGTTGTAGCATAATTGTAAAGAAAATTATTGCTTGATACAAGGCTGTTTTGTTAGGTTTCACATTTTTTCAAAATTATTATGGAGTCGCTGTCACCTTTATTGACTGGATTTTACAATCTTTACGTGTTTATTGTGTTGTTTGGCGTTGTATTGTCAAGCTTATATATTGGTTGCTAAGGTTAGCGATCGGTTGTTAGGGTTTATGGAAGATGCACGCTAATTTTTTACGTGTTTATTGTAAAGTTTGGCGTTGTATTCTCTGCTACTGCATTCAATGTTCCTCCTAGTTCCCAAGGAGGAGAGTTAATATAACCTGAACACCTACCTATCCCCACATTCCACGCGGCAACATCACCATCCCTTCGCCTGTTCAGCCACAGGATAGCGCAGTCATCCTTTCGGCACAATCTTTCATCGATCTCCCCTACAAATTATTCTCTGTTGACCCTCTATATTTAATCTGAAAAAAGGGCTACCCTCACCCTAAAACCTACAAGTTTTCTTTTCGCCTCGCCATTAAAACCAGAAGATCAACGCTAGTCCTCCCGCCGATGAAGGTCATGACGACGGGGTTTGCGCAAACTGATGAAGATCCTGGGTATCCCTCACGCTGATGAAGACGTTATCCCCTTATGTGTTTGCTTTTAGTTCCATTAGCTGTGGGTGAATGCATGTTGCTCTTTTCAATGATCTTGTACAATAACAAGATAGTTAAGATTGATAGGTGCGTGGAATACGATCAATTCATTTGGATCAATACTTGAATCGCGTGGGAAGGAATGCGAATGCTGGTGTATATAGTCATCTGGCTTACGTTAACACCGTATAGCTATACGGTGTAAACGTAAGCCAGAAGACTATCTCCACCAGCATTTGCGTGCCTTCCTAGGTGATTCAAGTATTGATCCAACTGAATTTATTGTATTCCACGTACCTATGAATCTTAACTGTCTTGTTATTGCACAAGTTCATTGAAGGGAGCCAGTTATATTCACCCACGGCTATGGAACTTAGAGCAGAGGCAATGGTAATACGTGCAGTAGTCATCGTGTATTCAAGCTTATTTGTTTTGGTGTTAAGGGGTTGTTGATAAGCTAATTTGTTTAAGGTTGTAGCATGATTGTAAAGGTAAATACTTACCTGATACAGGTTGTTTTGTTAAGGTTTAACGATTTATCAAGAAATATTATGGCCTCGCTGTCACATTTATTGGTTTGTTTTGTTAATTTTACGTGTTTATTGTGAAGTTTGGCGTTGTATTTACAAGCTTATATATTGGTTGCTAAGTTTAACGTTCTGTTGCCAAGCTTATGGGATGGTTGCTAAGGTTAGCACCTTGTTGTTGCGTTTAGCTCTGTTATTGGGCGTATACTGCTGGAACCCCCCTCCTCGGGTTTGTCAAAAAACCTGGACCAAATCCTATTTTTCCTATCCCGATTGTGGTCAACATGAAGCCCCTGATTGGAGAACCATGTATGCTCCATTACCCACTCAAGGTTGAATGAGCATGCGATCTCTTCTCCATCATTCCTATCGGTGAAGACGAATTTTTTGCTCTTCTTGTCCCACTGGCTCAAAATGTGCTCAAAGGTGGGAAGATCGACACCAGGTGGGCCAAATTGGACGTAGTGTCTGAATACACTATCTTCGTAGGCCGCAAAATGCCTTGGCCCCATATGCGTCACCAAATTCCGCATGAAGTCATGATAGGCACCGAAGCTGGCGGTGGGCCGCAATGTAATAGCTGGCTTTACCCTTTTTCTACAAAACAAAAACACAAGACGGGAGCATTTTTGAGTATAATCAGTGAACAAAACATCTATGCTGTAAACTTTGAGGGTAAACAAACAACCGTAACAACAACCCCATAACCTTAACAAAAAAAACCTAAACTTAACAACCAAAGCCTAGCCTCAACAACCAAACAACAACCTCAACAATAAAGGCATTAACATTGCATGTTAACAGTAACCCCACAACCCTAACAACAACCCCATAACCTTAACAACAAAAACCTAAACTTAACAACCAAAGCCTAGCCTCAACAACCAAACAACAACCTC
>BQKN01062679.1:34987-49237 GCA_022839385.1 Asparagus kiusianus
TTTTTTTATAATTTAGGGATTCAATATCCCAAAATTAATTTTGAAACAAACAAAGTTTATGGAATCCCAAAACTCAAAAAAAGCACTTTTTACATCCCAAAACTTGAAATCCACCCTATATCCCAAAAAAAAAGTGAAACAAACACCTGTTTTGTTGAAGCAGTCAACACAGCTGGCATCTCTTGTATCCTAGGAGCTAGTTTCAATAACTTTATTTGTGATATCTGTACTTGTAACAACTTTAGGTTAAGGATAAACAATTAAAGCACCCTGCACTCCAAAGGCAATTCAACATTTTAAATTTTTATATCCAAGATTTTAGTAAATTGAGGTTAGCGACGAAGTGCCACCCTTAAAGCAATCTTGATATCATGATCCAACAAATGCAGGTTAAGAATGAACTACCGAGCACCCTCAAGGCATACCGCTATCAGCAGCATAGGTGGTCATGTGGACCTGCAAATTTGTTTAGAAAGATGGTGATGGAGATTGCTAGGAATAAGGTAAGTAAATGACAGTCTAATGAAGAGATTAAATATTTACTTTTTTCATCTGATTGGCTCATTGCGTGGTGTTGCAGAAAGTGTCCTTATTGAAGAAAGTTCATGTGATCTACAATTTCTTCTTTGTTCGGAAGATTGTGGCTCATATTGTAACTTTTGTTTTCTACTGCATTGTGATCCCTGCAACTGTATTGGTGCCTGAAGTTGTTATACCAAAGTGGGGCGCAATCTATATACCTTCCATCATTACCCTTCTTAATGCTGTTGGAACTCCAAGGTTCAAAAAATTCTTCGTTGTCATAGCCTTTTTATTTCATTTTTCTTTAATGAGTCTGTTATCTCCGGTCGTCGCCCGTGAAGGAAACATTTAAGATGACATCACCAATATATTTATGGTTATGTACATTTCTAAAGCTTAACGCAGTATTATCATCTGAGTTTATCCATATGCCTTTGTGTCACAGATCTCTCCACTTGCTGGTATTTTGGATCCTTTTTGAGAATGTCATGTCCTTGCACAGAACAAAGGCGACATTCATTGGCTTGTTAGAGGCAGGGAGAGTAAATGAATGGGTGGTCACCGAGAAGCTAGGAGATGCTCTGAAAAACAAAGCAAGTATCAAAGCAGCTAG
Organism: Asparagus kiusianus; assembly: GCA_022839385.1. Classification (NCBI taxonomy): domain Eukaryota; kingdom Viridiplantae; phylum Streptophyta; class Magnoliopsida; order Asparagales; family Asparagaceae; genus Asparagus; species Asparagus kiusianus. The sequence goes on from BQKN01062679.1 coordinate 36,123, forward strand.
GAAACCGCGAATCAGAATAGGTGAAAGGTACTATTTTCACCTCTCTGTGCTTTCTTGTCTTTCCATCTGCTATATATCTCAGTCACCTCATGTTCTTAACCCTCCATTCTTATATATTGAGAATGTTCTGTTTTGCTCTATCGGTATAAATTCCATGATCCAATATATCAGATTACATGTGCTGGAGCTTGTCGTTGGAGCCTATCTCTTCTTCTGTGGATGCTATGATGTTGCCTTCGGAAAGAACCATTACTTCATTTACCTATATGTTCAAGCCGTTGCTTTCTTCATCGTTGGTTTCGGATACGTGGGAACTTTCGTTCCCAACTCCTGAGATACTTTGATTGGACACAGTGGCAGGTGCTGAACCCTTATTAGATGTGATTCAATTGTAGGCTGCTATATATCTTCTTCCGAAGACATACATAAAAGTTAGCTGTTGCACCCAATTGTTTGTTGCTTACTATAGGTGCTGTTCTTGTAATTAGGAGGATAAGTACTGTTTTTTTTTTTTACTTGGTCTGTGGGAGACTTTTATTGTGAATACTCAGCCACTCGCGGTATAAGAATTGTTCTTTATAGCAATCCATTAGTAGATACAGAGGACACGAATGATGGAAACATACCAAGATTTGTGTTTCCCAGCGGCAGCAGTGGCAGCGGCGGCGGCATTTTTTGTTCTCAAGTTCATCATGTGTAAACAAACGCTCTAAACAGCCGGTGAGCGTGGGACTTCTCCTAGTTTCTTACATTCTTTTGTTTGCAAGGTTCTGTTTGATAAAAGGTCAATAAAACATATAGCTGGAGAGACATAATGATATTTTGGTTGTTTTTTACCTTAAAAAAATGCTGTCTCCTTTGTAATTAATAATGATGATGAAATTTTATATCCCTTTTGCCTGTTGCATAGCGTTTCTTCTTAATTAGGATAAATTACACTTAAAAACCCTATTGTTGCCCGGTAAATTTAGTGCAATAACTTCTAGATAGTTTAGGGTATTTAACTGTAGCGTTTTAAACATTGGATATTTTAGAGCAATGTCGGGCAAACAGTAAGGTATTTAAGTGTAATTTACCCTTTGAATTAGTCATGAATTTGCACCAATTACACTTTATCATCCACATTAAAGAATTTATGTGCACGTTAAAATTCAGAATTTCTGTGGTTTATAACCCATGATGGTGTCCGCTTTGGCTAAACCACAAGTTGTACGCCCATAAAACTCATGAACTTTAAACGATGCATATTTATTTGGTAATTGATCGAAATGAACAAAATCTGATAATAATCGTGGGTTATAAGTTGTCTCATGAAATTTAAACTATGTCATACTTAATTGCTATTTGGCCAAAAGAAACAAAATTTGGAAGAAAATTATGAGTTATTACCCATGATAGTCACAAGTTTTGATGTACACGTACGTATTTTCCATTCGGCTGAAACAAATAGAAAATTTTAAAATTGTGGCTTATATAGCCCATGAAAATCTTGAATTTTAAATCATTTGTACTTAATTGGTTGAAAAGAACAAAGTTTAATAAAAATCATGAGTAATAGTTCAAGAAAATCGAAAATTTTAATGTACACATACTAAACTTCTAGTTTGTTAAAATAAAAAATTGCAAAATTTATGGTGTATAGCCCAAAAAAATCAAGAATATGAATGAAATTGGGTAAAAAAAACATGGGTTATATTTAATTTTTTGATGAAAATGAGCACAAATTGCGAAATTCATGAGCTATAACTCATGAAAATCATGAAATATATTTGAGTAATGCGTACTTAATTGCTATTTGGTAGAAACAAATAAAATTTGACAAAAAAATCACAGGTTAACCGCTAAAAATTATGAATTTAAACTATGCGTATTTAATTACCATTACACCAAAATAAATAAAATTTAAAAAATAATGGGCATAGTCTATGAAATTGAACATTTTAATATATATGTTTATCTTTTGCATTCAGTTGCAACGAACAAAAATTATAAAAATTGAGGGTCATAGTCCATGAAATTCATGAATTTTAAACTATGCGCACTTAATTGCCATTTGGTCGACATGAATGAAAATTGACAAAACTTGTTAGTATAGCCTATAAAAATTATAAATTTTGATTTATACATACTTAACCTCCATTTTGGTAAAAAAAGCAATTATTGCAAAAAAGTGAGTTATAGTCTATTAAAATCATGAATTCCAAACTATGCTTACTTATTTAAATTTGGTTGAAAAAAATAAAATTTGACAAAATCATGCATATATAGTGCATGAAAATCATGAATTTTGAACTACATGTACTTAATTACCATTTGGTTAAAATGAATAAAATTTGATAAAAATTCTGGATTATAGTCCATCAAAATCACAAATTTTTGATATACACATACTTATTTTCTATTTAGAAAAAATTACAAAATTCATAAGTTAGCCTATGAAAATCATCAATTTAAAATTAATACCTAATTGCCATCTAGTCAAAAATGTGTGAAATTTGATAAAAATCATAAGGTCTATGAATGTAGAAAATTTTGATTTGCACATACTTAATTTCCATTTCATGTAAAATTTCATTTATTTTCAAACATGAAAATGAAGCATTGCAAATTATGAGTATTTAATTGTTATTTGGTCAAAATGAATGGAATTTGGCAAAAAATTGTAGGCTAGAGCCCATGAAAATCGTAAATTTTGATTTACATATACATACTTATTTGTCATTTGCTCATGAAAATGAACAAAAGTTTTAAATATTATAGCCCATGAAATCATGAATTTTGAACTATACATACTTATTTGTCATTTGCTCAAAATGAACAGAACTTGATAAAAATCATAGGTTATAACACGTAAAAATTATGAATTTGAATTATGCATACTTAACTATAATTTGGTCAAAATAAATAAACTTTTTCAAAGATCATGGGTCATAGATAACGAAAGTAGCAAATTTTGATATACACATACTTATTTTCTATTTAGCCAAAACAAATAGAAACTACAAAATTCTTAGGTTATAGCCCATGAAAATTAGTAATCTTAAACTACGTATAACTAGTTGCCATTTAGTCATAAATAAATGAAATTTGATAAAAACCATGACTTATAAGCCCTTGAATATCGCAATGTTTGATACACATATACTTAGTTTCTATTTGGTCAACATAAACAAAAATTGCAAAATTTATAAGCACAAATATCTTGGGTTATAACCTATTAAAATAATAAAATTTAAACTATGTGTATTTAATTACCATTTGCTTGAAATAAATAAAATTTAATAAAAATCATGGGTTGTAGCCGATGAAAATCATTAATTTTTAACTATGCATAGTTAATTATCATTTGATCAAGATATATGAACTTTGACAAAAATGATAGATTATATGTGACATTCCTGATTTCACGCAAGGTTGCAGTCCAAGGTGAACCCAAGGATGTCAAACCTGTCATGCACCCACACTGTGCAACAACACGTTTCACCATCACAATAATATCTCTCTAGTGGGAGTCAAACAATAAACAAGTGTAGGTACAAACAGATAGAATAAAAATAATAATACAAGGAACACAATATAGAAAAAAGATCCAAAAGTAAATGTAATCATGTTCCAACAAAGAAAATGAAGCACAACTGATGTCTGAAACAAATGTGAAATATCTCAATACATAGAATCAAATGAAAATAATACTAAGGCACTCTACCTCCAAAATAAAATACATCTCTAGAGTCTGACCATAAACAATAACTATTGTGGAGCACTGATAAACTACTAATAATAAATGATGAACTCTAAGTTGAAAATCCATCAACCTGTGACTTTCCGGACGCCTAACTCACTGTCTGAAAAGAGAGGAAACAATGAGCGTCAAAACACTAGCGAGATCATCTCCACCGCCCCAAGGGGGAGGGGGTTAGGAGTATAAAAATATAAATTAATACATATAGATTTATAAATCATCTATCCTGAACTAAAAGGAAATTGATATTTAGAAATCCACAACACGAGAATAGGTACGTCGAGCGAAATAATCCAAACAAGAAAACCCTAATGTATATATATCCCTCGTATCTCAAATTGTGAATCACTAAATAGCAACTCCAAAACCTACGAATAAGAATAATAAAAAAGTACAATACGTTACCAAGCCTCATCCGAAATAAATCGTGTCAAAATAACCTACACTACCCTCAGGTAGGTGGCGTAGTCACAAGAATAATAACCCGGTAAAAGAATCTCATATAATATACGCCGTGTAAAACAACCTCAATTTTATACCCTACTCTCGGGGTAGATAACATAGGAGCATGCAAATAAATCTGTGTGTTCCTCTAACAAAAATAATAATAATGCTGAGTAATGAGCTCACAATATCCTGTAGCATCACTTACCTTACTCAATCGCCATGCGGAAATAGGCATATCAGCCCAAATCCAGAATGATGCATCATATCACTAGACGTTTCAAATTCGTCACTCTCCTCTGAATCAGCTATCTACTTTCCTTTACGGGAAGATGTAGTGGACCCTTTTCCTCTCCTAGAAGGTATAACTCTTCGGACTACAGCTTCCGCTTTTAGTTCAGAAATTTTCTTCTTCGTAACGGGCATGTTGGCGGCTAATAACCATCGACAGTAAAGAAAAGTTGTATGAAGTTCAAGCTCAGCAACGGGTAAGCTAAATTGAGCTTCGGTACAGCCGACAACATTCCAAAACCAGGCTCACACTCCATCGATAAGACCTCCGCAGGTTGTTAGCCATTTGTTGGGATTCCCGACATATAATTGATCGTAGCCAAATTATCGCGCAAATCGGCAAGGAAGGTAAGGTTCGATTCTGCAAATATTTCTTGACCGGAAAACATTATAACCTGGTCGAATGTTCATGAGCCAATGAAAGCTGTCCATGTTGAGAGAAGTCCTGTTAGCTCCAGGCATTTCCTCATCAATGAGCATGTCATTATGTGCGCCAGAAAATTGGGGAAAACATGTATAAAATTCCCAACACTTAGCATTCATGAACTGCCTCACTATGTCAGACCATTGTCAGAAAGGACTCAACCATTTACATCCCTTTAAAAGCTGCAGCAGAGGAATCTCTGGATCAGAACGGTCAAGAGCTGTCATCATGTCGGGTCGGTGGAGGACCAACCACGTCATTAAGTATGTGTATGGTAGTTCAACCCTTGACATAGGAATTTTACTCGAAGGTTGGGCATCCACCTTTGTGAAGGTTTTGGCTAAGTTACGCAGGCCACTATGAATGTCAGCGATCATGGCTGAAAGCAAAGATAATCTGCCTCCGACGACTAGTTGGACGGCAGGAAAGAGAACCTCGAGAGGAAGAGCATCAGAAGACTGATGTGGTACCACACACCTCTTTAACCATACGGCCAAATAGCCGACGAGAAGAGTCTCAGACTTCATCCTTTTTGTGGCTTGCCACAAAAAAGTTTTGAATTTCGTACCACTTGGGAAACCACTTTCGGATGATCCAGTGGTGTAAGATTGAGCATCGATCTTCACGATCAGCCTGTTGACATCAGAAGGAGTCAGTGTGGGCGATTCACAAACTGCTCCACCAGTCGAACTCTCGAGATTCTGGAATAAATAATCGGCGAATTGCTTCAGACTGACTTGAGCTGCCTTCTTGCTTTTCACCTTAATTCTGGCTATCGCCGTCTGATAATGACAGGTTAGTTCCCAAAGGATGTCATAGGCAACAGAACCAGCCCTCTTCATCCTCATAAGCTGACGATTAGCGGGAAAATATTCTTGGTACAGAGTGTTCCCTATTGGTAATCCTGAGACCTTCATCATCTCATGAAGCGGAAGCCCTAATTCCCCGTATTTGGTAAAGAATATATTCGTATCCGGGTTATAAGACCCGAATAGAGCAAGAAAATGATTCACGCTTATCGGGAGACCATACATGCTAGCTCGAATTAGGATATCTAATCCGATGTTAGCTAACTCTTGACCCCAGCGGATGAGCACATAGTTGGTCATCCTAGACCACCATTTGTCTACAAGCGAATGAACCCAACCGAAGCATCTAAACTTCTTAAGAAGAAATTCTCTGCCAATTCGAGCAAGTCGATTCTTTACTGTGTTGGCCCTTATCATTAATTCGTTATGACGTCCACTGTCTGGTCCAAGTATCCCTGGGTAAAGACCACAAATGGTATGTCGACCACTAGAGCCAGGAGTACTAATATCCTTGCTGATGAATCCACAATGGATGCGCTCATGGTCATCTGTCAGGTGCCACAACATCTTCCTTGAAACTGTTAAATTCCGTAATTGTAGAATCGAGTAGTGTCGGGAAAACGAAGGAAGGAACAGGAGGTCACCATCGTACTCATTCAACCAAGCTTCAGGATCACAGCAAAGGGTGTCAAAATCTTCAATCGAATCCCTGAACAGATAATCAGGTTTCTTTAGCGGTTCAGTAGAATCTCGGATAGATGTTAGAGGCGAGTCGGTTAACAATTGACGCAATGTGCGACGACTTCCCTCGTAAATTAGCTCAGGGATGCTGTCAGCACAACCCTCATTAAACTGACGGGCTTCTCTAACAAGAAAATTACCATTGAAAGAAGCGTGAAGAGTGCCACTCTGACCCGGATCTTCTCTATCAGAAAAAGTGACAGAAGGAAAGTGCACTGCAAACGAATTTGGGGCAAAGTTGAATAAAAGAGGCTAAGAGAACAAAATTCACTGTTCTAAGTAGCCGCGGCATCATTCACTGCCACGCGACATCATTCACTGCCACGCGTTACCACAGCAGTGTATACCGTCGCGCTCAGCCGCGACAATGTATGCTGCCGCTCTTAGTCGCGGCAGCACGTGCTGTCGCGGTAACTGAGCAGCGGCCGATAGCTTTGAAGAGCCACGAATTTGAGAAAAACTCGTATCTTGGCCATGGTACATATCTTGATTAAACAAGATATGTGTTTTATAGTGTCAATCCTCTCGAAGGAGGACGTCGACTCTTCCCGGATGACTCTCAAAGGAGACAAACGAGGTTATATAAGCAAAAGCATCAATTTTCGACGAAGAAAAAGTTGAAAAAGTTACCTCCAAACAATGTAGCAGCGGCCTCCATCTCCTCTGATGCTTGGGCTACAGATTTGCCCTTGGGAACCCTAGATCTCTTGGGTGACATAGTGAAAAAGAGGGATTTTTTACCTAAAAACGCAAGGAAGTTAGGGTTTTGGCGAAATCTCCAACAAAAGCTTAAAAATACAAAGAAAACCGAAGCTCTAGGAGTGGTTTTTACCAGAGGTTGAACAAAATCAAGTTTTGATGGTGAAAGAACCGAAGGGAAGACTCAGAAGAATGCTCGAAACCTTAGATCTCCTTCGAAGAAAAATCACCCAAATATGAAGAGGTGAGAAGGGGAAGAGCCAAAGTCCTTTTATAGGATATTTGGGAAAGGTTCGAACTAAGAAGAGCGGGGGAAAATGACCCGAAAAGGCCTAGGGTTTGTTTTTAAACCCGACTGAAAGTTTCTATGCGCGGTGGTCGAAGCTGACGCGCTTTAGCACGTCAGTCTCCGCTGATGCGCGTCAGCGCGTCAGTGGATCAGTATCCACTGACGCGCGTGAACGCGTCAATCGACACTGACGCGCAAAAGCATCATGTGCACGCAGTGATTCCAAATGTATTCGCATATGTACACTTCCTATTGTATTTGGAATGCATACCCTAGAACTCCGATGAGTATATGAGTATAAACTGCATCTCCTTGAACCTCCTAACGGGTACACGAGGTTAAACTAATTCCTGAACACTCCAATAAGATATATGAGTATAAACTACTCCTTCGTTCTCCAGAGCCAGCTTTAGTTTAAGATTTTGACAATGGTCAAACGATAAATGCATTACCGAAAGAATTTTAGCTATTCTACAAAGCACTAAGTAGACTAAAAGATGAAGAAATCAAGAGTTGAAGCTGTTTACATGTCTTTCTACATGATCTCCTCAACTAAGTACTGAAGGGATTGCAAGTAAGACCTATCTTATCCAAAGTGTCCCAGACTCCTCTATAATAGAATGAGTCTGAAATACTTTGGAGGGGGTATCTATAGGCGTCTAAAAATACTTATAGATATCCAAATACAGCTCAAGACAATGAGTGCTATCTTCTAAAGGCAGAAGGGATTATCCAAAGCCAAAGAAGCTAAGAAACAAGTTAATGGAACAATGTATACTAACGCGCATAGGCGCGGCAGTCACCACTGACGCGCATAGGCGCGACAGTCACCACTGACGTGCATAGGCGCGGCAATGAACCCTGACACGCGTAGGCGCGACAGTATAGCATGACGCGCGTATTATGGGTCGTCTTCTCGAGGTTTGCTGATGGTTTTTAACATCTTCTGAGAGTCCACGTGGCATCATATTAAAATGAGAACGTGCACTGACATGGAGGATGGTTACAAGCCGAGAAAAGTGGAATTTTGTGGGCCAAAAGTCATGGGAGAACAGTTGCAAAGGTGGCTGAACGTGGCTGAAACTGCCCCTTTAGCCGCGTCAGTCTACACTGACGCGCTAAAGGCCGTGACAGTGGAGACTGACACTCCCAAAGAGTTTGCAGCGGGTTGGTTATTTTGCTTCCATCTAAACGGTTATGGGCACCTATCCCTATAAATACCTCCCTACACACGAAACAAAGAATAGAGAGCAGATTGGAGCAAAGAAGCTTAAGCTTTTGGTAAATTTGAGCAAGAGAGAGTCCTCATTCCTCACAAATGCTTTTCAATTGTTTGGTGGAAAATTTGCAGCAAAAGAAATAAAAGAAAAATTTGACTTGTATTCTCTCAAAATCGATTACAGTTTGGATTCCGATTACAAAAAAGAGGAGAATAATCTGGATTCTTCCCTTTGTTTAATTCTGGGTTCTTCACGGTGGCGATGAGCTACCTCCCTCGAATGCTCGCGTCGAGTTTGCTTCTCGTTGACGATCCGAACGTCTTGATTCACTGGAACGTGGTCTTCTCCTCACGATTTGACGTTGTGGAGAACTTGCGTGGCAAGTTTGAAACTCTGACTGAGTTTAGAAGAACTTACAGAGCAAGTTGGAAACTCTGGACGAGTTGATAACTCAGATCGAGTTTAACTCTGAACGAGTTTGAACTCTTAAAAAAGAGTTGATTTGAACCGAAAGTTCGGTTAATAAGCTAAGGGAATGCTCCAAGGACTTTGTTGTTGCAGAAAGCTCCAAGATGCCCGTTCAAGGATCCCCAAAAAGTCATCCAAAAAAAGGATCTTCTTTGCTGCCAAGTCTCCAATCCGCCAATGCCAGCCTCTTGACCGAATCTCCCTTTGTCGATGAGAAAAATCCGATTCCTTAACTCAATTGAGTTTCTCGTATTTATAAGGGATTAAGGGTGGTAACTGCCCCCTTAATCCACTCCTAAGTGGGGCAGAAATCCCTCAAATCATGGGGGAAAAACGGTTCCTGGAACTGTTCATTTTGTGCTTTGAACGAGTCAAACGCTGAAAAATAGCGTTCCGAACTCTGCGTTTTTAGACTAAAAACGCAGAGTTGGGCCTATTTTAGTGGCTGAACGCACAGGCCGCGCAGCGTGATAAACTCTGAGACACAGAGTTGGGATATTTTAGGCTGAAAACGCACAGGTCGCGCTGCGCAGGGATGAACTGTGCGTTTTGGACCTGGGACGCAGAGTTGGGTTCTGCATTAACTGTGCGTTTTTATCGTTGGACGCAGAGTTGAACTCTACGTTTTAAGTCCACGAAATCTGTGTTTTGAGTTTTGAACGCAGCCACGACCTCTGCGTTTTGAATCTCAAATGTGGTCACGACCTCTGCGTTTTGAGTTTAGAACGCGGACATGACCTCTGCGTTTTGAGTTTAGAATGCGGGCGTGACCTCTGCGTTTGAATCTTAGATGCAGAGGTGAGCCTCTGGCGAGCTCGGTGAACTTTAGCCTAAGTCCAATGTTCAGACGAAGTCCAGTCCTGCAGACGGTCTTCAGAACATAACTTGCTGTGAAGAACAGGTCATAACTTTCAAACCGTAAGTCGGAATTGGACGAATTATATTTGAAAATCGGCTATCTCGACGAGACGGAGCCGACCAAACCTACCCCATAGGGTTCGGTTTTCTCTGTCAGTTTTGCCAAATTCCTTACGGTTTGAGAGGTATCTGCATTTTAATATGAAAAGACCGTTAATTTGTAGTCTCTTTTGCTAGAGCGTTGCAAAGATCGTCACCTTGTAACCTTCGTCTTGGCTCTTTGAAAATATAAGAGTCGTCAGATTGTAACTCCCGATGTTGATTGTGAAGGCTGTTGAATTAGGGCTTTCATTAGTTGTTGTGAAGGTCGTCAGATTATAACCTTCTATGTGAAAGTCTTCAAATTGTAGCCTTTTGGAAGTCGTCAGATTGTAACTTCCATCATCGGTGTTTGATGGGAGATCAACTATCTATTGTGATTTTTAGACAGCCTACATCAATCTTTTAGCGATTCCTAAAGATCTAAGCTCTGACTTAATCTTTGGAAGAGTGAACATGATATTCGCTTTAAATTCTCACTTCGATAAACGAAGAAAGAATCCTTAAAACCTTCGCAATCTGTGATTTGGTGGTCCACGAGCCAAAGCACTCCCGACACAGGCAAAGTTCCACAAAGCAAAAGTCGATAAACGATTTTTGTGTTATTTTCTAAGAAAATTATAATTTATTTATTTTTCATTGTAATTCACTATAAACGATTGAAGTTTTAATAGAATCGACAATGAAAACGACTTTCGGCGAAAACATTGGGCAATTATGATGTGTAGTCCATGTGTTGGACATTTATCACATTCAGTCCATGTGTTGGACAATTTTCATATGTAGTCCATGTGTTGGACATCCACTACATCTTGTTTTAGTCCATGTGTTGGACATCAGTTTAGACCTTGAGATTGACACTGATACTTGCATAGGCTAGACATGACACTTATGTGAGTTACGACATGACACCAGATTTAAGTTCTGAGATGGGTTTGTCTTCTTTTATTATTGTTCTTGTATTAGATTTCGGGTTTGGTATTTAGGGATTTATAATTTGAGCTACAAGGTATATACATGAGGGTTTCTGTAGGCTGTCTAAAAATCACAACAGATAGCTGATTCCTCATCAAACACCAATGATGGAAGTTGCAATCCGACGACTTCCAGAAGGCTACAATTTGAAGACTTTCACGTAGAAGGTTATAATTTGACGACCTTCACAACAACTAATGAAAGCTCTAATTCAACAGCCTTCACAATCAACATCGGGAGTTATAATTTGATGACTCTCATATTTTCAAGGAGCCAAGACAAAGGTTACAAAGTGATGATCTTTGCAACGCTCTAGCAAAAGAGACTACAAATTAACGGTCTCTTCATATTAAAACGCAGATATCTCTCAAACCGTAAAGAATTTGGCAAAACTGACGGAACAAACCGAACCCTATGTGGTCGGTTTGGTCGGTTCCGTCTTGTCGAGATAGCTAATTTTCATATATAATTCGTCTAATTCCGACTTACGGTTTGAAAGTTATGACCTGTTCTTCACAGCAAGTTATGTTCTGAAATCCGTCTGTAGAACTGGACTTCATCTGAACATTGGACTTAGGCTGAAGTTCACCGAGCTCGCCAGAGGCTCACCTCTACATCCAAGATTCAAAACGCAGAGGTCATGCCTGCGTTCCAAACTCAAAACGCAGAGGTCATTCCCGCGTTCTAAACTCAAAATGCAGAGGTCGTGACCACATTTGAGATTCAGAACGCAGAGGTCGTGGCTGCGTTCCAAACTCGAAACGCAGATTTCGTGGACTTGAAACGTAGAGTTCAACTCTGCGTCCCAGGTCTGTAGGTGTAAATTTCCGATCTCCCGAAAAAAGGGAACTTCGTTTGTATTGATAATAATAACTTATTACAAACTAATTAATCGAAGTTACAACAGAAGCGGAGAGAATACCCTCCTTGTTTAACGTGGGGACTTTCGGTAGCTATAGGATGCTTCGCTCGGTGTTCGTGCCGAGTCTGCTTCCCTTGGATGGTTTGACCGAGGTTGCTGGAGAGCTTCAGTACGCAGTAGAAGCTCAGGTCGATGGAGTTCGAATCTTCTAGTTCGCCGGCGATCAGGGCTCAAAACTAGGAGATAGCGCTGCAGTGCAAAAATTATGCAGAGAGCTTGTCGTCGATGCTTTTCCAAAGTTTTCGACCTCTCCCTGAAGGGTTGCTGGAAGAGGCTCTTAAATGGAGGAGAGACGGCTTGGTTGCTCCTTGAATCATGGGATGTGACCATGCATTGTTCATAGATATCCTGTTGTTCACCTGTACCATGAGCGGTCATTCGAGGAGCTGTGTTTTACATCACATCACGTAGGAGTAGGAAGGCCCCCTCCTCGTATGTGTGACATCGGCTGCCAGATACTCGAGTGGATCTGGCTAACTCACCGAGCGCCGATGGATCCCGCCCTTAGCTTGGACAGGTGAGGTGAACTGCATTTATGAGGGTGCAGGCTGCTCTGGCGCCTGTCTGCTCACTTGTACTGTGGGCGGCCACCCGACGGGCTTGGTATACTGTGGTCTCTCCCTTCACATCACTAGAAGCGGGAGAATGGGTGCCCAGTTCTTATAAACTCGGTCAGAGTTTTAAACTTGCCACACAAGTTCTTCACAACGTCAAATCGTGAGGAGAAGACCACGTTCCAGTGAATCAATATGTTCGGATCGTCAATGGAAAGCAAATTCGACGCAAGCATTCGAAGGAGGCACTCCATCGCCACCGTGAAGAACCCGGTTTTAAACAAAGGGGAGAATCAAATTCATTCTTCTCTCTTTTGTAATCGAATTGTAATCGAGATCGAAGGAATCCAAATCAAATTTTCTTTCATTCTCTTTATTGCAAATTTCCTACCTATAGTTTCCTTGTTTGGATTATTTCGCTCGACGTACCTATGCTCGTGTTGTAATTTTCTAAGTACTAAAACCCTCTTATCATTAGGGATCTACAATTTAAGCTACAAGGTATATACTTAAGGGTTTCCTTGTTTGGATTATTTCGCTCGACGTACTTAATCTCATGTTGTAAGTTCCTAAATAGGAT